>OU342733.1:423075896-423256704 GCA_910589765.1 Avena atlantica
CTCCATCACCCAAGTCTCCAACGTCGGGGATTTCGAGGATCCGTCTATCCTTGGGATCTTCGAATATGATTCCGGATAGGAGAAATCTGGTGACCTCCACGCCGGATCTGGTCGCTTCATCGTGGCCTACATGGCAGGCGGCGCGAGTGCCCCGCCAGACCCATTCTCCACATTGATCCCGCCGACCGCGACGGTGGGGGGAAGTCGAGGAACTCCGCTTGCGCCTAGAGGAGGCGGTGCGCAAGGAACAAGTGGAGCGCGAAAAAATTCGCCTCGCGCAGGCAACGGCACAGGAGCTATCGCTCTACCGCCAACGCCGCATCAGGTCGCGCTCGAACCCCACCGTTCAGGGCCGCGCCCTGAACATTGACGACGACAACAACGAACCCGCCTGCATGGCCGATCAGGTGGTCTGCGAGAACGTGCCTCCAGGCTTCAGTGGCCGCCCACCACCCGGAGCACTAGCAAGTGGAGGTCCACCGCCAGCCGATCGTGCCCCCCTGCAACCAGTCGATAATTCTCATCTCCTCGCAAGAGCGGGATGCAAACGGCCTCCCGTTGTACTCCACCCCGATGGACAACTTCATCACGGGGCAGGCAGCAGTCGCCAACCTCAATATCACTGGGGAAGGCGCGCTGCAGATCCGGTATGCCAAGGCCCTACTCGCCAAGGTTGTCGAGCAGAAGGTCGCAGGAGCCGACTCGCAGGGGCGCATGTACTCCCGCTCTTCAGGAAGCAGGGCGGCCTCAAGCAGCCGCCCATCAATGGCAAACACCCTCAACTGCCCGCCACCCAAGCCCCTGCAGCACCAACCGCAGGTCGCGCACCAAGAGCTCTCCTCCAACGAGCCGTGGCCACCAAACAACATGTTCACCAACAACGGGCATTCAGTCGATGCGTGGACCCACATTATCAACACACCAGAATTGGCGCGCTCGCCAGCCCAACGACATGAGGCACACCCTCACCAACCGCCACGACGGCGAGCCAAGGGGCTCGCTCAGTCGAGTCGGCCCCTAGTGCTTCGGACCGATGATCTGTGGGGAAAAATACTCTATGAACTTCAAAGCACCGAAGGAGATCGAAAAATACGATCCTACATATGATCCGGCTGTGTGGCTGGACACATACCTCATGGCAATGGGAATCGCCGGCCACACCGATCTTCTCGCCGCTCGCTACCTTCCCATGAAGATTGAGGGAGCGGGTCAGCAATGGATCATACCCCTCCCTGCGGACAGCATCGATTCCTGGGAGGACATGCGCGAAGCCTTCATTAGGCACATCGAGGGATCCTACACCCACACTAGCACCATCGAGGACCTGGATCGATGCGTCCAGGGACCCCGCGACTTGACCCGCAGCTGGGTCCAACGGTGGCAAGACCTGTGGTTCAACGCGGGCGACATCCACCCAGATATGGCAATCCATTGCTTCAAGACCTCGTGCCGCTACGAGCCCCTGGTCGCCAAGCTCAAGCGGGTGTACAAGACACTCGACAACATCTCAGACCTCCTCGAGATTGCCAAACAGTACGCGAAGGAGGACCCGAACCAAGAAACCGACAATGAGTTGGTGGATATCACTCCCCAGGCGGCCACGACAATGGGAGGCAACCCGAACTACGCTACAGCAACACTCGCCTCACCAGCAAGCGCCGTGGTGATGGGCGAGTCGACTTCGTCGCCAACGCCGGCTACACGCCACCACTAGTGGAAACGAGGCCTTTGGTTGAGCCTGGAAATGGGATTTAACACCGGTTTCTACGAACCGTTGTTAAGGGGGGGGCGTACCAGCGTGGCCCGTGCAGAAAAAAGGAGCCCCCTTTAACACTGGTTCGTGGCACAAACCGGTGTTAAACGCCCCTGCACCAGTGGCCCGCGCAGCCCCCCTTAAACACCGGTTCGTGGCTTGAACCGGTGTTAAAGGGGGGGCAATATAAAACACCGCAGCCCACACCCCTCTCTTCCATTTTTTCACTCTCTCATTTTGGAGCCTAGGAAGAAGGTGTGAGGTGTGCTAGTTTGTTTTTTTCCTATGCACAAGAGGTGTTCGGTGTGAAATGCCCGAAAGCTGAAAATAAGTTTTCTCGTTGCTCTTTCCTTCTCGGTCGAGGTCGGCAACTATCCTTTCATGTGTCATTGATGTACTATATATAAATGTTCATTTCCCTATTAATTTTTGATATATACTTTATATTAATGCAGATGAACCGGCAATGGATGTACGGTGACCGACGCACTTCCGAGTACATTACGGGCCTAAAAAATTTCATCGTTGTGGCTAATGCAAACCGTGGTCACAATGGTTTTATGTGTTGTCCGTGTGTTCACTGTCAGAACAAGAAATACTACTCAAATACCAGAACCATTCACGCCCACCTGCTTCGATCCGGTTTCATGCCCAACTATAATTGTTGGACCAAGCACGGAGAAAAAGGGGTTGTGATGGAAGACAACGAAGAAGAAGAGGATGATGACAACTATCATAATATGTATCCTGAATATGATGATACTGCAACGGGGGTAGATAATGAAGACCAAGAGGCAGCAGATGGGCCCGCTGATGTCGATCTTGGTCGGCCATACTGATGAAAAGGAAGAATGTGAAACTGAAAAGGAGAAGGAGAAGCTGGAGCAGATGTTAAAGGATCACAAAACATTGTTGTACCCAACTTGCAAAGATGGCCACAAAAAAGCTAGGTAAAACACTGGATTTGCTGCAATGGAAGGCAGAGAACAGTGTGACTGACAGCGCATTTTCAAAGTTGTTGGTAAAAATGAAGAATCTTCTTCCAAGAAATAATGAGTTGCCCGACAGTACATACCAAGCAAAGAAGGTTGTCTGCCCTCTAGGATTAGACGTGCGGAAGATACATGCTTGCATTAATGAATGCATCCTCTACCGCGGTGAGAAGTACGAGAATTTGGATGCATGCCCGGTATGCACTGTACTGCGGTATAAGATCAGACGAGACGATCCTGGCGATGTTGAGGGCGAGGCCCCTAGGAAGAAGGTTCCTGCCAAGGTTATGTGGTATGCTCCTATAATACCACGGTTAAAACGTCTCTTAAGAAATAAAGAGCATGCCAAGTTGTTGCGATGGCACATGGAAGACCGTAAGAAAGACGCGATGTTGAGACACCCCGCTGATGGGTCACAGTGGAGAAAAGTCGAGCGAGAGTACCCGGACTTCGCACGTGACGCAAGGAACTTAAGGTTTGGTCTAAGTATAGAAGGCATGAATCCTTTTGGTGAGCAGAGCTGCAGTCACAACACCTAGCCTGTGACTCTATGTATATATAACCTTCCTCCTTGGTTGTGCATGAAGAGGAAGTTCATTATGATGTCAGTGCTCATCCAAGGCCCGAGGCAACCCGGCAACGACATTGATGTGTACCTAAGGCCATTCGTTGAAGAACTTTTACAGCTGTGGGCCAAACCAGGTGTACGTATGTGGGATGAGCACAAAAGGGAGCCATTTGACCTACGAGCATTGCTTTTCGTAACCATCAATGATTGGCCTGCTCTTAGTAACATTTTAGGGCAGACAAACAAGGGATACAATGCATGCACACACTGTTTAGACGAGACTGAAAGTGTATATTTGGATAAATGTAAGAAGGTTGTGTACCAAGGGTATCGTCGATTTCTTATGAACCTGCATCCAGTAAGAAAGAAAGGCAAGCATTTCAAACGTCTGGCAGAACCCCGGAGAAAGCCTATCCTCCGTACCGGTGAGGAGGTATTTGGTATGGTCAAGGACCTAGAAGTAATCTTTGGAAAAGGTCCTGGCAGTCTATCTGTTCCGAATGACGATGCCGGACACGCGCCCATGTGGAAGAAGCAATCTATATTTTGGGACCTAACCTATTGGAAAGTCTTAGAGGTCCTCTCTTCAATCAACGTGATGCATGTGACGAAGAATGTTTGCGTGAACCTACTAGGCTTCCTAGGAGTGTATGGGAAGACAAAAGATACACAGGAAGCACGGCAGGACCAGCAACTTCTAAAAGACCCTGAAGATCCTATGCATTCTGAGAACGAGAAGGGTAAACGATGCCACTTAACTCCTGCCAGCTACGCTCTTACCAAAGCAGAGAAGGAAATCTTTTTTGAATGCCTGAGCAGTATCAAGGTCCCGTTTGGCTTCTCGTCAAATATAAGGGAATAAAAATATGGCAGAGAAAAAATTTCAAAACCTGAAGTCTCATGAGTGCCACGTGATTATGACACAATTGCTTCCGATTGCATTGAGGGGGCTTCTACCTGAAAATGTTCGAGTACCCATTGTGAAGCTATGTGCATTCCTCAATGCAATATCTCAGAAGGTAACCGATCCAGAAAGCCTACCAGGGTTACAGACAGATGTGGCCCAATGTCTTGTCAGCTTTGAGTTGGTGTTCCCACCATCCTTCTTCAATATTATGACGCATCTCCTGGTTCACCTAGTAGAAGAGATTGCCATTCTCGGTCCTGTATTTCTACACAATATGTTCCCCTTTGAGAGGTACATGGGAGTCTTAAAGAAATATGTTCATAACCGTGCTAGGCCAGAAGGAAGCATCAACAAGGGCTATGTAACAGAGGAGGTCATTGAGTTCTATGTTGATTTTATTCCTGACCTTAAGGCGATTGGTGTTCTAGAATCACAATATGAGGGGAGACTGCGTGGAAAAGGCACCCTAGGATGTAAAGGAATGATATGTAGGGACGGGCATTCTCTCAATCAAGCACACTACACGGTTTTACAAAGATCTATCTTGGTTGCCCCGTATATCAATGAACACAAGAATTTAATACGCCTCAAACACCCGGGGCAGTCTGATGAATGGATTATAAGTGAACACATGGCGAGTTTTGGTGGCTGGCTGCAAAGACTTCTCACGAATAACACCACTATTGGGGATCATCTGTACTTGTTGGCCAGGACACCATCTTCGACTATATGTAGTTTCCAAGGATACGAGATAAATGGGAATACATTTTACACGATAGGCCAAGATAAAAAGAGCACCAACAAAAATAATGGTGTCCGCTTTGATGCAGCAGAAGACAATGGGCAAAAGACCACGTATTATGGGTTCATAGAGGAGATATGGGAACTTGACTATGGACCTAATTTTAAGGTCCCCTTGTTTCGATGCAAATGGGTCAAGCTAACAGGAGGAGGGGTTGAGGTATACAAGAAGTACAGAATGACAATAGTGGATCTCAACAATCTTATGAAGGTAGAAAAGAACTTAGACGAACCATTCGTCTTAGCCAATGATGTGGCTCAGGTTTTCTATGTGAAGGACATGTCTACCAAACCGAAAAAAATAAAAAATAAGCAAACAGATAGATCACACGATGAGCCAAAGCGTCACATAGTATTTTCAGGGAAAAGAAACATCGTGGGAGTGGAGGACAAGACAGACATGCCAGAAGATTATAATAAGTTTGATGAAATTCCTCCCTTCAGAGTGAAGACTGGCCCAACCATCCTGTTAAACGGTGCTGATACTCCATGGTTACGGCCGACGCGATCATAAGATTGACTATATGTATTAATTAAGCCTTTTTTGCGCACATATGTATCTCAACATGGAAATAAATGTCATATTTCTGTTAACATTATATGTATTAAATGAGCCATTATTCTTCCTGCCATTTCTTCCCGCCATTTTTCTTCCCGCCATTTTTTCCCGCCATTTTTCTTGCCGTCATTTTTCTTCCCGCCAGTTCTTCCCTCCAGCCATTTATCACTATATATATGTAGGGTTGGCCTCAATTGTCATTTCACATCTCTAGACTCATATCTGCAATCTCATCACTCTTTCCCATGGCTTCCACCGTAGCACTAACCCCCAGGGAGGCGGAGGCGCTTTGCGCCTCGAACTACCCCTGCCCGCCGGGCTACTGTGTCCCCGTCGGCTGGATGCTGAGCGCCGGAGGCGTGCCGGTTCCTCCTGTCCCTCTAGGTGTGGTGCGCCGGATGGCCATCACGAAACCACTACTACTTCGAGCTCACGCCGGAGCAGCAGAGGAATCCCAGATGGCATCCCGACTATTTCCCTACTTGGAAGCCTTCTTCGGGGATCGGCGTGAGAGGGCGCTCGCCAGGCACGAGGAGGACGGCCCACCTCCTCCGAACTTCAACGAGGCTGGCCGTCGGCTATGGTGGCGCGGTCGGACTCTCCAGAGCGTCATGGCCTACGACACTGCCGTTGACTCTAACCACCGTCTGCGCTACCCTCAAGTCTAGCCCACGCGTACTAAGCCTTCAAGGTTCAATTACGGCAACCCCGACGATGACAGCGACGACGGCGGCGGCGAGTACGACGACTACAGTGGCGAGTATTACAGGTGTAGGCAGGAGCATGACTGAATCACTCCAACATTCCGAAACAAGTTCGTCCGATTGTGACTTAATCTGGCCATGCATCTTAATTTTCAGTTCTTTTATGTATGTTAATTTTCATTCGTGCTTTATGTAACTTCCTGTTAGTTGCATTTTGTATTTTAATTCCAGTTCAATCTCATTACAAAATGACCTATCTCATTCGAGGTTTCTTGGCTTTCGGGTCAAATGACCAATGTTATGGCTAGTATCAAGGCATAGTTTGTGATAATGTGGCCATATTGTGCATACATGTGCATCGTGGCATGGCAAACAATGTTGCAAGAGGAATTTTTCCTTTTTGTCACACCAAAAAGGTATTTTCCATTTTCTGAGCATAAAAACGGACGTTTTGTGAAGCAACCACCAAATGGCTAATTCAAAAAACCACCACCACATTTTACAAAAATACTAGACCACCTTATATGGACAATGTACCAACAGGGGGATTTGAAACCTTTCCGTCCACCTCTGGTGAAAAGAAAAATTCATGCCGAATCAATAGGAAGTGGGTCAGATATGAACTACAGGTACATGATACGATGCTCAGGATTTTTTACAAAAATAATTTTTAGGTTCACATTATGCTATTTTATCAAAAATCCAATGCAAGTTGAGCGAGGCTTGGCCCCGAGCTAAGAATCTTCATGCCCGTTGTTCGACAAAGTTTGACAATAATTCAAAACGGGGATAAAATTAAAAAAAGATCGGGTTATATTCCTTTTTAGATGCCTAATATTTCTGATGTTCAAAGTTTTAGGGTTTGTGTATTTTTTTTTATTTGAATTGAATAATCAAAATTTATATGTAAGTGTTTTAATCATTTTGGTAATTTTCATCTAAAATAAATATAAAATGTTTTTACATGAATGGATAGATATTATTTTCTGAAAATTATGATATATTATTCATATTTTTCTGAGTTGAAATGAAAAAGATATGAATTTTATAAATTCATATCCTATTTTTTGAAATAAAAATGCCCCCACCCCTTTAATGCATGAAATTAATGCCCTCCTTTAACACCGGTTCCAGCCATGAACCGGTGTTAAAGGGGGGGCACATTTATTTGTTTCATGCCTGCAACCCCCCCCCATGAACCGGTGTTAAAGGGGGGGGGGGTGCGGGCGCGAAACGAATTCCCCCCTTTTAACACCTGTTCGTGCCACGAACCGGTGTTAAAGGGGGGCGTTATAACACGCGCCTTCCTCTCTTCCTTCTTCCCCCAGACAGATCGAAAAGCGTGCACAGAGGAAAGCAGAGGAGAGCCGCGCCGTCGCCGTCCAGCCGTCGCCGTCCAGCCCTTGTCGTCGCCTCCCTCGCCGTTGCCGTCCATCCCTCGTCGTCGCCTTCCTCGCCGTCGCCATCCCGCGGGATCCCCTTCGCCCCCCTCGCCACGCGCAAGCCGTCGCCGTACGTCCGTCGCCGTGTCCACGTACGCCCTCGCCGTCCAGTCGTACGTCGCCGTCGCCCTTGCCCTCGCCGTCGCCCTCACCGTACGTATGTCGTCCACGCCCTATCCGCCCCCTCCCCCCTCGAACTCGCGTCGAGCAGGGTGTTGGTGCATGCACCGGCGGCGCGCAACCTGCCTCGGTTCCTCACCGGCGCCCTGCCACCCCCACCGCCCAAGGTGGCCAAGGGTCGTGACTCCGCCTCCTGAGACGCCGTCCAAGCCTGTGAAGCCACCACCGGCAACCCCGTCCAAGCCCGTGACGCCGCCTCTCCACCGGCGAGACCGTCCAAGCACGCGCGTAGTTGTAGTACTTCTTCTCGGAGGTCCACGAGGCCACGGCGTCCGACACGTTGCAGGCTATGCTGGTAGAGCCCCAGAAGATGTTCTCCCTGTGCGGTCCGCTGGAGTGCTAGAGCTTGCAGTCGGCTTTACGCACGTGTCGTGGGGGCTCACGAAGTCCGCCGGAGCATTCTGCGCCGCGTACGGCGTGCCGACGGCCGCAGCCATGGCGAACGCGAGAGGGTCGGACGGCAAAGAGGCGCTCCGTCGCAGGGTCGTATGTTTCCAAACCGAAGGGGTACCGGCGATTCGCAAATAAAATACCACTGGGCCAAAATTTGCAAATAAAACACCATTGAATTCAGTAGAACAAGTGGCATATGTGTATGTATATTTGTATG
The DNA here is from genome assembly GCA_910589765.1 of Avena atlantica. Taxonomy (NCBI): domain Eukaryota; kingdom Viridiplantae; phylum Streptophyta; class Magnoliopsida; order Poales; family Poaceae; genus Avena; species Avena atlantica. The sequence goes on from OU342733.1 coordinate 423,084,413, forward strand.
TGTATGTATATATGTATATTGTATTGTATGTATTGTATATGCATGTGTATATTTTGTTCCACGCCGACGACCACCGCCACCATTATGCCGTCGACCCTGACCTCCTCTGTCTTCGTTGAGCCCATGTCGTGTTGGTTCGAACGCACACCCCCACGCATCCCGGCCCCGCTCTCGCCCTAGCGCCGCCACCTCTCGTTGTCAATATAGCATTATAATAACCATGCTATGTTAATCAACTTTCATGACAAGTTAATTAGAAGAAGTAAATGTACCCTCTCATATGAATCCGGGATTTCTCCGAATTAGGGTTTGGAATGACCAAGCATGTATTAGGGTTACATTTCAATACTTTTAACCTGTCATATCATCATCTTTGCTTGAGCATTTCAATAGATGTATTACTGATATTTGTGTGATCATATTTTATTTTAGAAACTATGGATCAACTCAGTAAAAACCTTGAAGATGAAGAAATAATGGAGAACATGATCCACGAGGACACCTCACAATATCTGAACTTGGAGGGACATGATGACAGCTCAAGTAGTCATGGAGAAGATGACGACTCCGGTGAACACACTTTAGTGATTACAAAGTCTGTCGAGGTATATGCATGGATTAAGCCTCTGCTGACTTGCGCCGATTGATTTGTATATATGTAAATGTATTAATTAACGATTCTTTCTTCTTTTAGCCGTCTGGATCGACCAGCTAGCAACAATCTTCTTCTACGAAAAAGAGCAAGCGAGGCGTGAGCCATCGGTTGAAAGATCGTGCAAAGTTCACGATCGAAGCAGTCCGTGTTGATGGCAGGCCGATGGAGCCCAAGAAGGCCGTAGACAAACTTGTACGTCAGGCTGGAGTTCTTGTTAGGGACCAAATCCCAATCATAATTGAAAATTGGAATAAGCTAAAGAAGGGCGACGGTACCTTTGTCGATTAAAGATCCAAAGAAACGCTTTGGAATTCGCTGTTGGTAAATTTCACCCTTCCGCTAGAGGAGGATGAAAACAAACCGGTTATAAAGGAAAAGGTCAAAGAGTGGACTCTAAAGAAGATGGCTGACGCTTTCCGCAACTGGAAGACAAAATTGAACAAATTTGTCAAAGCTCGTGAGACTCCCGATTTCTAAGACGCATATTATGCGAAGATAAGACCTCACTGGCCCGAATTTGTGGCATACAAGGAAGGTGCTATAGCTACAAAGAGGTCAGAAACCAATACGCTAAATGCCCAGAAGAAGGAATATCACCAGAGGACGGGGTCAGTGGCTACATATCTCAGAGGCCTAAGTGGGAGGAAGCTGAGAAGGCCCTGCGCGCTAGAGGGATCACACCCTAGACACATGGGTGGGCCTACGTGCAAATACTTGGTTCTATGGAATCGGGGCAAGGTTGGACCCAGAAACAAGATTTTGTATCTTCCCAACCCTCCTTGCCAAACCCGTCACTGAACTCATCACGGCATACGAGGAAACAACCACCAGGACCTTCCATCCTGACAGAGAGAATGACCAGCTCACACGCGATATCGATAAGAAAGAACACCCTGGACATGCACGAGGAACAGGGGGTATGACGTGGAAGGATGGGTTTGCCGAGTGGGGCGACTCTTACAGATGGTGTGGCAGAAAAGAAAAAGAGCATACAGAGCGAATGACACAGATAGAACATGCACTTGTGGCGCTGTAGGCGCAAGTGAATGCACAAAAGAGCCAGGAAGCTACCGACCCATCTCAGCGGCACGAAGAGCCTGCATTGGAAGCTGTCGGCGGCCTAGACTCTGCGCGGAAAAGCAGCGTGGCTTCCACGGAGAACGTGCAGACCACGCTTGAAATAGCGGGTCCTCGATACCCCGTGGATGAGATCACGGAGAGCGAACACACTGAGCTGCATGTGAGATTAATGGGCTTATCCATTAAGGTGGTTGTCGGCTATGCCTTACCTCCTGTAGCTGGTGGAACTTACCACTGCCGACCGATTCCAGATGGCTATGCTATTATCGGGGTGGATGAGGTTGTGAAGGAATATGAGGAAGCACAGCTTGACCATGCTACAGGTGAAGGGGAAACTCAACTCAAATTTGCAGTGAAAACAACCATTCTTTGGAAGAAGGAACACATTGTGCTTCCAAATTGGAGGCCACTGGCACCCCCGCCATCTCCGCAACGTCAGCAGTCTGAGCCGCCTCAGCCGTCCAATGGCGGAGCATTCGGCAACGAAGTAGGCTCACTCCACACCTTCACCGGGCTCGGCACCAAGCGCGAGAAGAAGGTCCTCGCCCGCGCCTTCACGGTCAATGCGGTGTCCCAGGTTGACGTCCCCCGCTTCCTCAACTGGTCTAAGCAGCGCATCACGTGGAGCCGCCAGGACCACTTGCCATAGATCGAATATCCGGGACGAGTCGCCCTGGTGGCAAGCCCAAAGTGGTTGACTACTGGCTCCCCAAGACTTTGATGGACGCCGGAAGATCCATCAACATACTCTATCTGGACATGTTCAGGCGGTTGCCGCTCCCACAGTCGATGATTGAGACGACCCTCACCACCTTCCACGGCATCGTCCCCGGTCGGAAGGCATAACCGATCGGCAATGTGACACTGCCAGTCACCTTCGGCACACCAGCAAACTTCTGCACCGAGCGGATCGTCTTTGAGTTGGTCAACTTCAACAGCCCCTACCACTGCGTCTTGGGGTGACAAGCATTCACCAAGTTCATGGTGACGCCGCACTACGCGTACAACACGATGAAGATTCCAGGGCCGTGCTAAATCATAATCATCCACGGTGACCCCGACATGGCCATCGAGTGCAAGGAGAAAGGGGCCAAGCTCGCGGACACCGTCATCGCCGCGGAGGCTAACCACGCGGAGGAGCTCGCTAGATATGTGAGCGGGGTCGACAAAGACGACCCCCCCATACTCAAGAAGCACTACTAGAGAAAAGGCTATAGGAGACATGCTTATGCGAGGCACATTTAGACATATGAGCCTCCTATAAAAAGAGGCGAGGCGCACTTTGCGATATGCGCCTCTAGTATTAAAATAGGCGAGACACATATGATAAGAATGCGCCTCCTATAATCCCTGTATGGACGGAATCTAGCAGCCCCATATTATGCGAGGCGCATTGTAGTCATATGTGCCTCCTATATATCAGATAGGCGAGGCGCATATGGACAGAATGCGCCTCGCAAAATCTGTGTGGGCCCGCGTGTTGGTAGGTGCACAAATATGCGAGGCGCATATGGTTATATGCGCCTCCTATATTTGATAATATGCGAGGCGCATATGCTCATATGCGCCTCAAGTAACTCCTGCGGGCCCGGGCGGTGGTAGGTGGCCGCATATGCGAGGCGCATATTGCTATATGCGCCTCCTATAGTTTGAATTATAGGAGGCGCATATTGTGCAATATGCGCCTCGCATAACCTGGCACCACTTTTTTCAGATCCCCTTTCTATTTCAAAAGTCAAACCCCGGTCTGTTCAGATCTTTATTTGTCTAAACATATTTGCAACTGTTTTGTTCTAAACAAAATAAAATAAATATAGTATAATAAAAATCTATTTTATCCCCGGGGAGGCAGCCCAGCCATTTAGCCAGGCCACGTACAACCCAGGCACAATCAACCTAAACTAACCCTAATCTTGAAACCCTAGATCCCTATCTGCCTACCCAACCCCACGTTTTCCCTTCCAGCCGCCGCCACCCATCGCTACACGCGCATCTGTCACGCACGCATGCTCCCTCCCCCGGTCAAAGCCCGAGCCCCACCCGCGACCCCTGGCCCACCTGGCCGCGAGACCCACCTCGCAGTGCTAGCCCCGTTCCCCTCGCCATTCTCGCGAACCCCACCTCCCTGCCCTCGTCCCAACCTCCCAATCCCGAGCCCGCCGCCAGCGCCGGTGCAGCGCCCGCCTCGCTCGGCCGCCAGCCCTCCTCTTCTCATCTCCCCGAGATCCACCAGGTTCTGCCGCTGTCGGCCGCTCCCTCTTCCACTCCCTCGCCCTCAACCTCGTCGGGTCCCAGGCGCCGCCGCAGCCGCCCTAGATCCCCTGCCCTCGATGCCCCCTTTGCCTTCGTCCTCCTCTCGGTCGGCATCCGTGTCCCCGCCGCCGGCCGGAGCTCGAGCTCCATGACCGGCGCCACCCAGGCCTCCTCTGCGTCGCCGCCTGCTCCTGCGCTCGCCGTCGCCGTGGGACCCCATCGTCGGCCACCTCCTCCGCCTTCCCGTGCAGGCCCCCTCCCCGCCAGCATCCGGTTTTCTTGTCCAGTGTCAGCCGCTGCCTGCTGCCCGAGCTCTCCCCGCGTGTTGCAAGCTCCGCAAGCCGCAGTCGCACCCAGGCCCTATTGGAGTGGGTTTGGTGCAGGCACAACGGTTTCAGTAACCGAGGGGTGGTGTTGAAGCTTGGTGGTGATGTTGCTAAGTACAGTCGCTCGAGTTGTTATCGACAAGAGCTTCATCTGCTGTGATGCTCTGTGGTACACCAAGTTCTCCCCGGACGAGCGAGAAAACGTCTATCACGAACTCCAAGTCCTCGCGATAGCCGAAGGTGATGCTCCCGGAAGCCGAAGACTTTGTCGAATCTAAACCACTTCAGACCGTCAAGATATCCTTCGAAGGTGTAATGTGATTGTGAACTTGTACTCGGAGGTGTGAACTTGTGGCACAAACACTTGATGTATGAACTTGTATGTCATGATTGATATGTAATGTATTGTATTCATGTTGGTTCTATTATGCTTTCGCAAATTGCTAGTTTCTGAAAAATTTTGTGCTCTTTATACTGTATTCTGGACTATATTGTATATTTGAATATATGTATATTATTATTTATAGTGGTCAGTAAAACTTGAATTTCGAAAATATTACCGGAGACGCATATAGGATACTATAGGAGGCGCATATACTATAAATATTCGAGGCGCATTGTAAAACAAATGCGAGGTGCATATATGAGCATCCTATAATTCACATATGCGAGGCGCATATCATATGCACCTCGCATAAAAAATACCCGAGGCTTGAAGCTAGAGGCGCATATGCGCCTCAAATAGGCTTTTAGGTGCGCCTCGCATAGGCTTTTCTCTAGTAGTGAAGCCCAACTCGGAGAACCACGTTCGAGGCAACCACGCGCACTCGTATTGTCGAGCTGGTCCCAGACGACTCCAGCCAGACGGTGATGATCGGGACAGGCATGAGCCTCGCATAGGAAAGTGTGCTCATCGAGTTCCTACGTGAGAATCACGACATCTTCGCATGGAAGCCATCTGACATGCCAAGTGTCCCGAGGGAACTCGCTGAGCACAACTCAACGCTGATCCCAAAGCACGACCTGTCAAGCAGTCGCTGCGGCCCTTCAATGAAGAGTGTCGCCGAGCAATCGTTGAGGAGGTGCAGCGTCTACTCGCTGCAAGCTTCATCTGGCCCATCAAATACTACAAGTGGCTAGCAAACCCAGTCCTGGTCGAAAGAAGAACAGGACCTGGAGAATGTGTATCGACTACACAAACCTCAACAACGTCTGCCCAAAGGAGCAGTTCGTCCTCCCGCGCATCGATCAGATCATCGACTCGACCGCGGTCTTGGAGTCGGTATGCTTCCTCGACGCCTACTCTAGTTACAACCAGATCAAAATGGCTGTCGAGGACGAGGAGAATACGGCGTTCATCACGCCATTCTGTGCCTTCTACTACACCGCCATGACGTTCAGCCTCAGGGTCGTGGGCCCTGACGCCCTGACCAACACTGTCGGCTCCACATTCTATGACCCCGCGTCCATGTCGGACTTCGCGGCTACGTCCACTCTAGTCGGAGCTTCACTTGGCACGTCGACCGGCTCGTCCAAAAAAATGACGACATCGTCGCCCTCATCTTTTTCGCGCCCTTAGCGGACGCCTCGGTGCTGTCGCCCTTTCTCTTCTTCGAGGGGTTAGCCCCCTTATCTGAGGCGTCTACTGGGACCTTGGCCACCGTAGGGTGACCAATCTTCTTCACGCCAGTCTTGCAAAGGAAACGATCAACGATCCAGATAACATCTACAAACTAATGATCCAAGTCAACAAACAATCACATAGCGACTGGGATGTAGCGCAGGCCGGTGCGGATATGTGTCGGTTTCTCTAATTCTAGGCCCATCTTGCGAATGATGTCCGTCTCGAACAAGGTCGGAGCCCATGTCACGGAGGCCTTATTTGTCGACGAGGCCGCGGTAGCAGGAAGTTCCCCTCCGATCGACGAGGGCGCCTCCTTCGCTGGCGAGGCCTCTGCGGTTGATGTAGCCCTGAGGCACGTAACTGCTGAGAACGGGGGTGGAAGCGACGCCAGCGGCACCTCGTCTTCCACCACGGATATACTCTCCGTCTCCGGCGCCTTCGTCGACGCTTTGGCCCTGGCATCGTCGGCCGTGCTAGTCGCTTCAAAGCTCGTCACCGACCAAGGAGGTGACATCGCCTTGGGCGCCTCCTTCTTCTTCTTCGGCGACTTATTCTTTGACGGCGTGCTAACATGGTGCGATATGTGTTCGTGGGAATCTCCCTCGCCCCCATCGTGACCCTCAAGGCTTTTACTGGCCTCGAGTACGCGATGCGGTTGCGCGCCCGCGATATTTCCGAGCCGTGGGTGCCGCGACCGCCACGGCCTCATCATCGTCATCGTCCCCGTCATCTTCATCATCGTCCTCGCCGGAGGAGGACCCGCTCTCGTCCCCCTCGGCCTCGTCTGAGCTTTCATCGTCGGCGAGAGGGAGCCTGCCCTCCACAACTTGGAACAGCTGAAGAAACAACACATGATTAGTAAACCGCGACTGCATTTCTGCAACTGCGAAATGGACAAGGAAAAACAGACTTACCGATGGCGCCTTGCGCTTCGCGGTGTATGGGGCGATCCCGGCCTTCGGATTCTGGTATTCCCCATCGGTGATCTTCCTTGACGTGGAGGCGTAATCGTCGGCCTTCCACTTGGCGGTGAAGGCCTTGGTCCCGTCCTCCTTACTGGTGTACTCATACATCCAGTGGGAACGGTTCGCCAGGGGCACCAATCGTCGCCCGAGGCAGCAATTGTATAAATTGATGGTCTTGATCCCATCTTTCTTCAGCTGGAGAATCGTTGTCATTAACTCGTCTATGACCATTAACTGGTCATGCGAGATCTTGGCGACTTGGAGATGGCGCGGCTCGGTCTGCTCGGTGGAGTACGCTGGGAGTGGCACTTCACCGTCCGGCGTCGACTTGCTGACGTAGAACCAGTGTTTCTTCCACTTGCTTGTTGCCTTCTTCGACAGCATGAGGTCGAGGAAGGAGGCCTTCAACTTCAGCTATAAAGTGAGGCCGCCCGCTGCCAGCATCGGGCCGCCTACCCGTCGCGACTAATCCTCCCGTGGAATAATTCCTGCCATAGGGGAAAGTATGGGTGGCAGCCCAAATAGCATTCGCACAACACCACGAAGATGACGAGCTGCTCGATGTTGTGTGGCCCCAGATCTGACGGCTGCATGCAGTATTAGGCGTAGAATCACTTGAAGAAGAGCGAGGTGGGGAATCTGATCCCCCTCTCGAGATGGCTTGTGAATCAAATAAATTCGCCGGCGCGTGGATCTGGTTCAACCTCTCCGGCCGTGGGAACTCTCCATCTCCCGGTGCAGAGAATCCCCGCGTCCTCGAAGGACTTCAACGTCGCTCTGGTACACTTGGACTTTCCCCACAACTCCTTCGGAGGCGCCATCTGATCGAGGATCTGGGCTCGATGGATCGCTCTGGAGGCTCTAGAGGGAATAGGAGACTGAAGGGCTCGTGGAGTCGGAGGAAATGTGAGGAATGCATGCAACTCACCTGTCATTCTCCTTATATAGCAGTTGGTTCCCGCAAATTTTGGGGAGCCCTTACCGTGCAGTGATTACGCCGATATTACCGTTGGATTAACCAACGGCTAGTTTGACCAGGTTGATGGTCCAACTTCATCTAATCGACTCGCCGACCCATTCGCCAAAGTTGCGACTCAACTACTCTCCAAATTGGGATTCGACTGGTCACCGTCATCGTGACTGAAGATGCATGCTAAAGATTCCTTCTATCATTGAAGGAGTTCACCGCCGATTTGACTAGGCGTCCAAATTCGACCCGAATACTCCGACTGCCAAAGAACACCTGCGATGAATCACCGACGGCCTCGGGGACTACTGATGGGAATATGCCAAGTGGGGTATACCCAGCAGGACGTTCCCTACTGGATCATACTCCCAGCGAGTGGGCCTGCAGGACGGCGACTGGACCGCGACCCAAGAGGAAGCCAGGTGACTGGATGCTGAAGGCCCAGAAGCATGGCTAGGCCCAGTCGGATTAGGTCAAAACCCTCCGAGTCCTTATCTAACTCGGTTGTAGATTTGTAAAACCTAGCGAGGTGACTCTATATAAACCTTCCTAGGGCACGCAAAGCACTTACGTTCCATCATACACCGCCTCGACTCGCCGCCTAGCCGCTGAGCTCGCCCTTTGTAATCTCTCATCAATACAATCTAGCAGGAGTAGGTCTTTACCCTCCGGGGGGGCGAACCTAGGTAAAACCCTGTGTCTTTGCCCTCATCTCGCACCGCAGATGGATGGCCGCCCTTGCCCCATGTTATACTACTCACTGCCAATCGCAGCATCTATCGTGGCCATTCCCAAGACAAATATCTCTTCTGCCTCCAATTGTATTAATTCTATTGCATCTATTTTTTTCCTTTATAGATACAATATTTGCCCACAACTCAGTTTTGTTTATTGATTCTTGTGCATGGCGCTGGCGGCTGCGGTTGCTGCCAAGGGAAAGAAGGGGTTGGTCTCCTATGTGATCTATTGCACTAAGCCCGTGGAGGACAAGATTAGGGAGATCACGTCGTAGGAGAAGTTCGTGCAGGACCGCATCAAGGTCGCCAGCGGCAAGGCTGGGAACCTTGGCGACTCTTTCACCATCATGCACGACAAGAGCAAAGTCACTGTCACAGTGAACTACAACAACAACTTCTCCAAGAGTTATATAGAATTTTGCAGTAACTGATGTATTTGGAATGATCTGTGTAAATATATGGTAACGGTATATGTTATGTGTTCTCGGTCTACTATGTGGTTCTGTTAAATGTATGCAATTCATTTATTTAGTCAAAACAGGCTCAAACCTGCTAGAGAAGTCCATATTTGGGTACACTTTTGTAGTTATTTAAATGTTATTGACTTCACTGAATCTTATGCCATTATAAGTTGCTTGTTATGTAAACCTGCTAGAGAAGTCCATAACTTGATTTTTGTGCATCTACACACGAGGCTCAAACATGATGCATGTTTTGATTTTTCTTCTATAAAATATATCACTTCAATACCAGTATATTGTTTATGATGTTGATTTTTAAACCTAGAAATTCTGGATTGGAAGTAGTAAATGCCATCTTAATCAGTTTACTTATTTGCACTTTATTTGCTAGAGCAGTTTCAGTTCTGAACATAATAGCACATTCTCCATGAATAATTTTCTGTCAGTTCTCTATAGATTGATCTAATGTTGAACCTCAACTTATTGTGCTATTGCAATCATGGTGCTTAACATATTCTCATTAATTTTGTAGATTTGGCTTGGAAGATGGGAAGATTGGAAGCTTTTTTGGATATGTTATCTATGCTTCTATTCATCCTTCCAGCCTGAGGAAAACCAGCACCCAGCAAAGTGATCTAGCTCAATAGAGCTTGTTATTTTGATATCTGGTTGTATTTTTATAGCTGAATACCTGATATGTATTGTATATGAACATGTGATTTTAATGTATCTTGGTTGGTTGTTCTATGAAATTTTGTCGCTTTGTTTTATTACAATTCTTGTTATATTAAAAATAGAAAACCGAATAGTTGGACCTAAAGAACACCTAAAAATTGGGCCCATCTGACTAGTAGGACCTGAATTAAAATGGAAAACAAATATAAGAAATTGACTAGTGGGGCCAGATCTAAATTGGACATTACAAAGGATAAGGCCCAAAATTGCAACGGACTGTAAAAAGGCCAAGAACAAAAATCGAATTGAATCTTAAAAGTAAAGGCCTAGGAAAGGAAAGGCCATAGCTATTGGGCTTAGCCCAAATAAGCGACCGCGTTGGATTGGGCTGAATTTGCACTATGGAGATTTCATTTCGTCACCATTTTACCATGTCGGACTGTCCACGTAGGATCTGACCCGGCCTGGCCAGATGCCCCGTGACGATACTGGATCGTCATAACGGTTATGGCGATCCAATATCGTCATAGACGGTTATGACGATTTCGTAGAAAATGTTGTGTGCAGTTGCTGACGCTCAGTTTTTGACGATCTGTTTTTCGTCATAAGATTGTCATATATTGTAGAAATGACGATTATGTGATGAAAATGGAGGGTCATGTATCAGCAGATTCCTTGTAGTGAGAGAAACAAAAACAGATTTGGAAAATGTTTTACAATACAAAAATAGAGCCAGAGCTCGACCAGGCCATCCCAAACCCTCTACCTGCCCTGCCAGCCGCGTGAGCAGCAGCTAGCAAGCTTCCCCGTAGCCCCATAGGCCGAATACCACTTCGATCCCCTTTGTATTCTTCCTCCACCCAGCCCAACAGCTCGGTGTCATCACCGATGCTGTTCGTTGTTGCCACGCCGAGATCTTCGCTGCGCCGCCCTCTAGACAGGGATAAGGACCGGCCGAGCCATGCTTCCCTTCACCCTTATCCTATCTTCCTCTCTCTCTCTCTCTCTCTCTCTCTCTCTCTCTCTCTCTCTCTCTCTCTCTCTCTCTCTCTCTCTCTCTCTCTCTCTCTCTCTTCCGTGCAGGAGCCCAAACCCTAGCCTCTGACTTCGTCGGCGCCCTGCCGCTCCAGTCCTCCCCGCCCGCAGCCGAGGATGTTGGAGTCACCACCTCGTCTCATGGAGCTTCTACACCAACGAAATCGAGCTGGCGCGCTCATAATCAAGCCAATCGAGGCCTCCTTCCCCGATTATATCTGCCACCTTCGCCATTGATTCAGGTGAACTCCTGCTTCGTCGACCACTCCTCAGCAACCATGGTGAGCCACTGGTTCCTAGGGCACCCTCCTCTTGCTCGCTTGCTTTCTATAGCGCTACTTCACCGATGACCTTCAAGAGCCGTCGCCACTGCCCGCCGTGCACCCTGCTCCGGTGACCAACTCCGAGCGGCGCCGCTAGTTCTAGGGTCCCCGTGTCGCACTCGTTTGAACTAGAGTAGTCCCGCGTGCTGGGGTGTTGTAGATCACCACTGGTGTCCACCTTATGATGGAGGAGTACACGCGCGACGATCAAGCCAACAATGTCGTCACGTCCCGAGAAGTGTTCGTCACCATCGGGACGGCGATGGATGAAGATCAACCCGGACGAGCTCCGCCTACGGCGCTGGAAAAGGGGAAGGGCCACTTATTGCTGCTAACGATCATCGCGCAAAGGTCATGCCTCCTCTGCCTGACCCAGCGCAGAAACCGCAGGAACTCGGCACCGTCCCGAGCAACAGCAACACCACAAACTTGCCGCCTCCAGCATCTACGTCGACGGCAGCCCAAGTTACTCCAGCTGATAGAGTGATGTACGGCAATCTCCTTGTCGAGCCACTAACCGTTTCTCATATCCGGAACATGACCCAGCTTAACGAGAAGCGCCAACAATTGCTGGAGGAAGCGCAAGCCATCATGGAGCAAGGCACTAAACTAGATCGAGATCTGGTCAATGCGAAGAAGTCCATAGAAAAAGCTAGAATGGAGGCCGAGTACAAGACTCTGCTACAGCATTAGAAGGCCAAGAAAGCTCCGGCTCGCGTCATCAGCGATCCTGGTGTACGCTGCAACCTAGGATGGGCTCCCTCGAAGACGGCACAGGCCAAGCCATACATTGACAGTGAAGGCAAGAAGATGATGCCCACCCCACTCCTTAACCTTGCCGTCGCCAAGACCCTTCTGGAGCAGGATAGATCGCCTGAGGCAGTGGAACAGGTCTATGACCTAGTGGCCAAGGCGGTGAAGCAGCAGGAAAAGGCCACCTCTCAGAGGCTTGAGTCTAAACCAGCGCTCTGCTAATCTAGCCAGTACAAGCCGCCAAGAGACAGATCTCCTCTTGATGTCAGGTCCTAGACGCGTTTATCAGAACGAAGACAGAGGGATGCGCGCAACAGGAAGGATGCCATCCCCATATCCTCCGACCATGGAGAAAAGGCCCGATCTCGTCGCCCTTCGCCACCGCCCCGATCTCCCCGACATCACGAAGATTACAAAGCTCACCATCATACGGATATGCCCCCACCAAAGCAGAGCGGCATCGTCATCCGCGACAACACGGAGCAGACCTGTCATGACGGAGAGCGCAACCAAGGACACAAGAGCAGGTCACGGCATGACCCTCCGCGTCCGACAAGCAACCATGACAGGCGTGAGGCGTCGCAGGAGGGTAAAAGCAAAAAGGCTAACCCACCGCCACCTCTGCCTCCGTCACCACCAAGCAGTCACCATGGCGGAGGGGGCCCGCGTCGTTCACGCAGCCATCCCCTGTTGATAAAAAGAAGAAGAACCCAGAGCCATACGATGCATGTTCCCGTATCGATAAGATCCACGAGGCCCGGGAAGGACCATACCTGGGACCACGTTACTTTGGACCTGCAATACGGTCTGCAACTTACCCCAAAGGTTTCTGGATTGACAAGACCATCAAACCCTATGACGGCCCCGCCAAGCCAGCCACATGGTTGCAGGACTATGGCAACGCGGTGGAGATTGCCGGAGGCACCTCAACGTCACCGTCAAGTACCTCCCATTAATGTTGGCAGGCACGGCCCGTCAATGGATCGACGACTTGCCGGAGAAATCTATCTACAACTGTCTAGATATGCAAGAAGCATTCACCAAGAACTTTGAGGGTACATACAAGCGTCCCTACACCGTAGGCGATCTACAGCGGCGCATTCAAGAGAAATACGAGACATCTCGCGCCTACCTCTCCCGCTGGCTGGATATGAAGAATTCCTGCGCAGGGGTGCACACTCAGACCGCCATGGCCGCCTTCATCGATGGGTTGGAAAGGGGCACGTTGCTCCGACATAAGCTGAAGCACTTGCAGGACAATCACCAGCTTGAATTGAACCAGATGATTCAGTTGGCTAGTGAGTTCATAGATGCCGACGACGACGCTAGCGGATCCTTGCCATCAACGGTCATTCCAACTCAAGCTCGGAGGAACAGCAGTACAAAGAGGAAAACCGCTCCAGAAGAAAAGCAATCTACCGACATGGTCGCTATGAATTTTTCAGGACAAGGAGAAGGCGGACAACGTGGCCAAGGAAGGGGAGCTGGTCGTGGGCAGCAACGAGGAAGTGAAACCACCTTAGCGCCACTCCATGTTCCCCAAACCTACGAGGAGTACCGCGATATGTCGTGCCTCGTACACCTCGACGCCAACGGCAAGGCCACCCAGAACAATCGACACTGCAAATTCGTCAACGACCTCAAGGAAGACCCGGAGTCCGGCTACAAGCGAAGTCGGAAGAACAGACCGCGAGGCAACGGCAAAGGGAAGAAGAAGGAGGACGAGTCCAAGAATTCAAGTGACATGGACGAAGACGTTGACCCCAAGCACGCCGCCAAGAGCAACGACAAGGGAAAGAAACCCTTTGCAAAGAAGGCTCCAGTCTACCGCACTTTCCTTGGCACCCCCACCGTCAGACAACAGAAGTCCTCTCTGCGGATCCTGATGGCCACTCTCCCCCCAGTCCCCCAGTACTTGCGCTGGTCGGAAGTTCCAATAACCTGGGACAGGATGGACCACCTAGACCTTGTGCCCACGGAGAACCAGTACGCCATGGTCATCAACCCCTTGATTGACGGCGTGGAGTTCACGAAATGCATGGTGGATAGTGGAAGCAGCATCAACATCATGTACCTAGATACACTGCAGAAGATGAACTTGACGGAGGCAAACCTAAGGCGGACCAACATCATCTTCCACGGCGTAGTTCCTGGTCGGGAGGCTTGGTCCCTTGGGTGCATTACACTTCAGGTTGCCTTTGGCGATGTTAATAATTATCGTCAAGAGCGCATGACCTTCGAGGTGGTCCCCTTCAAGAGCGTGTACCACGTCATATTCGGCCGCGACATATTCCACAAGTTCATGGCCAAGCCATGCTTCGTCTACAACAAACTCAAGATACCCGGACCAAACAACATCATCACCGTATCCGGAAGCTTTACCAAGGCAAGGGACTGCGAGATCAACGAAGCAGCCGTTGCAGAAGCTGTCGTCTACAGCGAAGAATTCAAGGAGATCCAGAGCAAGGTCGATGACTCAGAGATGCCCGCGTCGAAGAAGCAGATCTCCAACTCCGCTCCTACGTTCAAGGCCGCCATTAAGACCAAGCCGATGGAACTTGTGGTAGGCGATGCCTCCAAGGTCACCGCCATTGGGACGAACCTAGATCCCATATAGGAAAGCGCGCTCGTCGAGTTCCTCCCTAAGAATAGGGACATCTTTGCCTGGCAACCTGCCAACATGAAAGGTGTACCTAGGCAACTTGCCGAGCACAGCTTAAACATTGATCCAAAATGCAAACCAGTGAAACAACCTCTACGACGCTTTGGAGATGAGAAGAGATGCGCCATTGTCAAAGAGATAGCTAGGTTACTTAAGGCTAGATTTATCCGAGAAGTCCTTCACACCAAAAAGGGAACAAATTAATTAAGAATGTGCATTGATTACACCGGCTTGAACAACGCATGTCCCAAAGATCCGTTTTCTTTGCCTCGCATTGACCAAGTCATTGACTCGACGCATTGATCCGTTTTCTCGATGCATACTCAGGATACCACCATATCAAGATGAGGAAGTCGGACCAATTGGCCACTTTGTTCACTACCCCATACGACACGTTTTACTATGTCACGATGCCCTTTGGGATGAAAAACATAGGTGCTACTTACCAGCGGACAATGCAATGTTGCCTCCATGACCAAATTGGTCGGAACGTTCACGCTTATGTGGACGATATCGCGGTCATGTCTAAAAATTCAAATGACTTAATCTCCGACGTAAAAGAAACCTTTGATAATCTCCGGAAATACAACATGATGCTCAACCCTAAGAAGTGCGTCTTCGGGGTTCCAGCCGGCAAATTGTTGGGCTTCATCGTTTCCCAACGTGGAATCGAGGTCAACCCGGAGAAAATCAAGGCCATCCTAAAAATAAACCGTCCGACATGCCTAAAGGACATTCAACGACTAACAGGTTGTGTTGCAACAGTTAGTCCGTTCGTCAGCCGGCTTGGAGAGAAGGCTCTGCCGCTGTACAAGTTGCTGAAGAACGCAGACAAATTCACGTGGACGGACGAAGCAGACGCAGTATTGAAGCATCTCAGGGAGACTCTTTCCTCAGCGCCCATCCTTGCAGCACCCGAGCCTGGAGAGCCCTAGTTAATTTACATGGCGGCAACCAACCGGGTTATCAGCATCGTCATCATGGTAGAGCGGAAGGAACCAGGCTATGAGCACGGAGTTCAACGACCAGTTTACTACGTGAGCGAGGTCTTGACGGAGTCCAAGCAACATTACCCGCACTACCAAAACATAGCTTATGGAGTATTCCTTGTTTCTCGGAAGCTGAGGCATTACTTTCAGGAGCACCCAATCACAGTGGTGAGCAAGACAATACTGTCCGACATTATCAATAATAGCGACGCTATAGGAAGGGTCACGAAGTGGGCCATTGAACTTCCTGCCTTCGTGATCACCTACAAGAGACGCGACGATATCAAGTCACAAGCCTTGGTGGATTTTGTTGCAGATTGGACGGAGATGCGAGACGCTACTCCGTTGCCAGAATCAGAGTACTGGGTGATGCACTTTGACGGATCAAAGCTGCTCAACGGCTCGGGGGCTGGTGTATTGCTACAGTCACCAACAGGAGACAAGCTACACTATGTTCTGCAGATCCACTTCGAGGCTACAATCAACATGGCGGAATATGAAGCACTCATTCACGAACTACGTGTAGCCAAGGATATTGGCATCAAGAGCATAGTTTGCTGTGGAGATTCTGACTTGGTTGCCCAGCAGGTGGCTGGCACCTGGAATGCGTGGAACCCTATGACTGCGGCATATCGAGACGAAGTGGACGAGATAGCCAAGAGATTCTTGGGCTACGAAGTAAAGTATGTGCCTAGGGAACAAAACGAGGCGGCTGATCTGCTCTCTAAGCTAGGATCAGGGCGCAAGCGAATTCCGCCAGGATTTTTCCTAGAGCACCTGCGCACACCATCCGTGAATGGAGCTGACATCGATAACCCGGATAGAGATGACTATTTCGTCAACATAGTGACTAAGGTCCCTCCGGCTTGGACAAAACCGTTCATGGAATACCTCAAACACGGAACTTTGCCCGACGACAAAGTCGAAAGACGGCAAATAGTACGACGAGCAAAGGGTTATACTGTTGGAGATATGCCCAAGAGGCAATAATAAAGTGGTTATTATCATATCTTCATACTTATGATAAATGTTTACATACAATGCTATAATTGTATTAACAGGAAACATTAATACTTGTGTGATTTGTAAACATAAAAGAGTCCCTAGTAAAGCCTCTTGTTAAACTATCTTGTTGGTTAATATATGATCATGCTTTCCTGATTATGAACATAGAGATGTTATTAACAACAGGGTCACATCATTAGGAGAATGATGTGATGGACATACTCCTATAGTTAAGCGTAGCATAAAGATCAAGTCATTTAATATAGTTCATTTGCTATAAGCTTTCTGATACATAGTAACCTAATTCCTTCGACCATGAGATCATGTTAATCACCATCACCGGAAGGATGCTTTGATGACATCAAACACCACACCGTAACTGGGTGGCTATAAAGGTGGCATTGAGTGTTTTGAAAGTATGGGTTGAGGCACATGGATCAAGAGTGGGATTTCTCCATCCATATGACGGATAGATATACTCTGGGCCCTCTCGGTGGAATGTCATCCAATTAGCTTGCAAGCATGTGACTCGCTCACAAGGGATCACATATCACGGGAATGAGAAAAGAGTACTTATCAGTAACGAGTTTGAACTAGGTATGCAGAGATACCGACGATCAAAACCTCGGATAAGTAAACTATCGTGAGACAAAGGGAAATTGGTATCGTATGTAAGTGGTTCATTCGATCGCAAAGTAATCGTAGAAATATGTGGGAGCCATATGAATTTCTAGATTCCTCTATTGGTTATTGATCGGAGAAGTGTCTCGATCATGTCCGCATAATTCACGAACCATAGGGAGACACACTTAAGGATTCGATGTTGTTGAGTAGTTATGGAATGATGAGTAAGAGACCGAATGTTGTTTGGAGTCTCGTATGGGATCCGGGATATCATAGGAGATTCGGAATGGTCCGGAGAATAAGATTCATATAAGGAAAGTCCTGTTTCGGGGTTGGAGAATGGTTCCGGTGTTTTCATCGGGAATGTTCTAGAAGGTTCCGGAATGTCCGGCACTCCGAAGGGGAAGGGTACATGAATGTGTTATATCAAGTTGGTATGATTGCATCATGTACTAAGTGTCATCGCTGAACAAAATAGAGGGTTTAATCAAATCCTTGTTTGAAAAGTCAAACGCCAAATTGAAAGTCAAACGGCTAATTTTGGGAAGTGGAGAGGGAGGTGGAAACCGAGTTGGGGAGGAGTCCCTCCTCCACCGCCGGCCCACTTGGGATCTGAGTTGGGGAGGGATTCCCCTCCCCTTGGCCGACGCCTCCCTCCTATAAGAGGAGGGGCAGAGCTCCCCTCCTAGTACACAAGATCCCCACCTCTAAACCCTAGCAGCCGCCGCCGCCCCCTAGGGTTTCTCCCCTAGCCGCCGACTTGGGCACCTCCAAGCCCTAGTCGCCGGCCCTAGCACCTCTTCCTTAGCGTGTCTAAACTCTAGATCGTCGAGGGCTCTCTCATAGTTCACCATACTCGCTCCGGCTTAAGGCGAAGCCCTGCGAGATCTCCCCTCTACTTCTGGTACCACGCCGTTGTGCTGCCGGAATCGCGAGGAGAGTGATACAACCTCCGCTGCCTGCTTGAACAAGGGAGAGGAAGGTCTTCATCGAGTACCGAACGTGTGACCGACTGCGGAAGCGCTGCCGGAACGTAGCGCCGGAAGGATCGTCTACGCGATCTTGAGATCGGCAAGTGTACGACTACATCACCCACGAGAATCTACTCTCGTTAACCGCTTTGGAATCTTCGAGGGTGAGTTCCTCTATCGAATCGTTTCTACAATCTAGTAGATAGATCTTGGCTTGTTTGTGTGCATGCGGTAGAAATTTTTTGTTTTCCATGCTACGAACCCCTACAGTGGTATCAGAGCCGTGTCTATATATAGATCTGTTGCACGAGTAGAACACAATGGTCATTGTGGGCATTGATGCTTTTGTTGTCGATTGCTTCTTGTGTACTTTGGATCTTGCGGGATGGTGGGATGAAGCGGCCCAGGCTAACCTTACATGACATCGTTCATGAGACTTGCTCCACGCTTGACATGCAACTTGTATTGCATAAGTGGCTTTGCGGGTGCCTGTTTCTCCCAACATAGTTAAGATTCAATTTACAACGGATGATTGACAATACTAGTATCAATGTTGTGGTTCTTGTTCGTAAGTTAGAACGACACTTATTGAAAGCCCCAAACCACGTAAAACATGCAAAGAAAATTAGAGGCGTCTAACTTTGTTTTGCAGGGGTGTGTGGTGATGTGATATGGCCATGATTGTGATTATATATGATGTATGCAATGTTCCTTATTGTAAGTTGGCAACCGGCAGGAGCCATATGGTTGTTTTTAAATTCTGTTAAGACCCGCGTGTCTATTCAAAGTAGTTGTAATAGTTGATGCTGGTGGAAGACAACCATGAAGCGGCGCCATTGACCTTGACGCCACACCGGTGATGATGGAGATCATGTTCGTGCTTGAAGATGGAGATCGGAAGCACAAGAAGAAAGGCCATATCATATCACATATTATGAATTGCATGTGATGTTAATCCTTTTATGCATCTTGTATTGCTTAATTACGACGGTAGCATTATAAGATGATCCCTCAAGCACACAATTTCAAGTTTTAAAGTGTTCATCCTTAGTAAGCACCGTTGCTAAAGCTCGTTGTTTCGAAGCACCACGTGATGATCGGGTGTGTTAGATTCTGCGAGTGTATACAACGTGAGCAAGCCAGATTTGCTCATGCGGAAGCTAATGTTTAATCTTGACGAGCCTAGCATGTACAGACATGGTCTCGGAACACGGATCACCGAAAGGTAAAGTATGAGTCATATAGTAGATATGATGAACATGATGATTGTTTGCCATTGAAGCTACATCAACTCTCGTGATGATCGGTTTTGATGTGGTGGATTTGGTTCGTGTGATCACTAAAACAATGTGAGGGATATTGTTTTGAGTGGGAGTTCAACGGTAATATGATTAAAAGTTGAAAACTATTTATCATAAATTAAATCAAAGTGAATTTGCATAATTGTTGTAGTCATTGGCATCCGTTTACCACCATGCGCTTAGTTTTAATTGAGATGATAGAACTATAGAATTCTGGTTAGTTACTTTACGAACTGGTATCGTATTGTTTTGAAGTGTTAATCTAAAGTTTAAAAGTCCTATTGCAAACTTTCAGTATGTTCCGGTTACTCCATGAAGTTTAATAATTGGTATTAAAACAAGAGTGACAATCCCAAGAGTTAGTGTATGAGTATCATGTTTGTCTCCATGATTCTTGATATTCAAAGGATTGTCTTAATATCAAGGTTATCTAGGATCTGAAAGAGTTGTTTCAGAAACCATGGTGTGTGGAAGATATTGTGATATCTGAAACGAAGTTTTGGTTACAACATGATAGAGTATAATATGGCAAAAGTCATGTTCTCATATTTGATGAGAATTTGCAAAAGGTTGGAGACACTAGTTGTCCTAATCCTCCAAAAGGTTTTGGAGAGCAACATTATACTCGCGATTAACCGTTATAAGCTAAAAGTAGCTTGATCATGGATGATTCCATGATAAGGGTGAATATTTTATGTAGGTAAAATATTTACCACACCAAGAGATTACTAAAGAATGGAATTTGAAAGCACACCAAACATTTAATGATGGTGATCTACTTCAAAGTGCAAGTCCAAAGACATTGGTATTTAACTATACACGCTTTGGACTATGTGTCATGTGTATGGATCCACTATTGATGTTGATAGATTCTTTCAAACAGAAAAGGAAATACTGAAAGAGAATCTCATAAATATATGGCAAAAAAGAAAAGACTAGAATTGTTCAGTTTAAGTATATAGATGATATACATGTTATGGCTATATTCTTTGCTTATTAAACAATGTGGTTCTTAAGTATTTGATACTGAATTTGTTGGTGTGAATCGTCATACGAAACAACACAATTCATGAACTAGAATGGCCTAAGTAACTAGCAAAATAATATGTGATGATGTTCATCGAGAACAAATAAAGGGTTATTGTGTTGCTCGTTAAACATCAAAGCTTGCCTTCAAGATTTGTTTTATCAGGTATTATGAGAACAAAAGGGTTGTTCAAATAATTGCCGTAATCCATAAAAGATGGATGATTCACAAATCTCGTTGGAGAAATCACATCCATAAAATTAGTGCTAAAAATGTCGAAAGACAAATTGAAAGATCTCTTAGGAAGTAACATCGCCGTTTAAATTATATTGGAAAGAAAACATGAAGAAACTCCATGTGGATGGAATTTTGGAGTCTTTTGATTTTTGATCACATGACGCTTGTGAAACTTTCCTAGAGATAATTAAAACTTCGTTCATAGGCCAAAAAGGAACGAATGACTAGCTTATTGGAACTTGTACATATTGTTGTACGAAGTCCATTATGTGTAGTCAAGAAAGATGGATTTCAATTTCATATGCTTTCTCCGAAAATTTGAGTGAATATATGAATATTTACTTAATAAGGATGAAGTATGAAACATTTGAAAAGTTCAAAGACTTTCAAGATGAAGTGCAAAATCATTGTAACAAGAATATAAATAGTTTATGATAAGATCATAAAGGAAGATATTTGAGTTACAAGTTTAGCATAATACCTAAGATTTAAGGAATTGTTCCGTGGATTTGCATTTTTCCCGAAACACCATAAGAGTATGGAGCGTTCGAGATATGTAATTAAACCTTGTTTGACATGGTAAGATCGAAGGTGTAAATCATAAAACTGCAATTATATTTTAAAGATTAAAAGCTTGAGAGACTACCGTTTTTCCACTGAAAAGAGCTCCATCATAATCCGTTGAAATGACACCATATAAAGTTATGGTTTGGGATAAAACCCAAATTGTCCTTTCTTAAACATTGGTATGCTATGCATAAGAAAGATGTTTGCAACCAAAGTGGGATGAACCTGTCTTTGTATGTTATTTCGAATAACTGTTAAGTAATCCTCCATAACATCGGAGACAAAAGTGTTTGTAACTTAGAACGTCAAGTTTCTTTGAGAAGGAATTTTTCGTGAAAAGATAAGTGGGAGGACAATAGAACTTTGATAAAGTTAAAAGAACCTTAGCTATATGTGCAAAGTTGCGCAGCGCCGAAAAGTGTTCCGGAGGCAGCAACAATGCTCATGGCTCACGTGCCTCAAAGGTTGTGGTTACGAAGGTCAAAGTTTCTATTGAACCAAGTAGGTCGAGTAAGCAATCAAATACCAATATTTGAGGGTTGAATCATTATTTGAGAATAATGAATGTACTACATGCAAAGAAGCGATGATGGGCCCTGACTCCGTAAAATGGCTTGAAGCCATAAAATCCGTGATAGTTCCATACACGAGAAATCAAGTTTTGAACTTGAAGGACCCTCGAGAAAGGTGTAAGACCTTACAGTTGTGTTTGGATCTATAAAGAAATAGACATGGATGTTTTCACATCTATGAAATGGTCGACATGTTGGGAAAGACTTCACAACAATGTTCAAAGGTTGACTATGACAAGATTTGATCTTTCATAACGATATTTAGTCTAGACGGATTGATGTAGCAAACACGACATATAATTATGTTATGTGTTGGATAAACAAAACAAGTTCTTCTAATAGAAGGGTTACCTAGGACGTGTGCATGACACGGTCCAAAGGGTTTTGCTAATTCAAAGGATGCTAAATGCATATGCAAACTTCAATGGTTGAAGTACGCATTACAGAGTTGGAATCTTCACTATGATGAAACTGTTAAAGGAGTTTAAATTCGTCAGAGACGATGAAGATGCTTGCATTTGCAAGAAATTAAGTGGGAGCGCTAAGACATGTTTCTAATACATTATGTGGAAGATATATTGTTGATTGGAAATGATGTATCTTTTATTAACACATATTAAGAATTTCATCCTGATGAAAGACTTAGGCAAAACCCTAATATTTGGCATCAATAGACGCTAATATGGTTGTGCCGAAAGTACATAGATGATGTATTGAATGAGTTCAATATAGAAACTACAAGAAAGGTTCTTGTCACAGAAAAAGGATTGAATGAGTTCAATATTGATGATATATTCAAGTGTATTGACACTGGGTAAGTGAAACAAAGATTCAAGTATAGATTGATACTTGATGTATGAAATCACAAAGAGTATTTATATCAATCATACTGTGATATGTACCAATCCAGATATGTTCTATACTCTAAATGGTATGAGCATATACCAGAATCATTCATAAGTTGATCATTGGATAATAGTAAGGATATTCTTATGATCTTTTGGAAGAACTAAGAGTATATTATTTTTAGAAGTGACAAATAGATGGTTAGTTCATTGTAAAAGTACTACATTGATACTAGTTTTGTCACAAAGTACAAATTAAGTTTATCTCAATCTAATCTAAGGGTGGCACAATATAATGGAAGGTAAGTTCCATAATGGATTTGGATGAGTTCCAAAGTTAAGACATTGTGACAGATACTACAACAAAAGTCTAAGTATATTACTGCTATAATAGCAGCTAAAGAGGGCATTTGTGTCAAGTAGTTTGTTGTCAAACTAGGTGTAGTTCACAGCGGGATAATACTATGAAGATATATTGTACGACAATATTATCAACATGTTTTAACCCCAAAGAACTAAAGGTCTCACCAAAGGACCAAAATTATACAAAGCCATCTCATTAGAGAATGAGTGATGCGTAGAGACGCAAAGACATGCAATTACACACGGACCTGGAAGTGTCAGATCCGGAGATCAGTTGACCACTAGCAATCATGTACATACAACACCGGAAAGCCATAGGTGTTGAATACACAAAGGTTTGAAACTAGAATATTGACTCTAGTGCAAGTGGGAGACAGTTGGAGATATGCCCAAGAGGCAATAATAAAGTGGTTATTATCATATCTTCATACTTATGATAAATGTTTACATACCATGCTATAATTGTATTAACAGGAAACATTAATACTTGTGTGATTTGTAAACATAAAAGAGTCCCTAGTAAAGCCTCTTGTTAAACTAGCTTGTTGGTTAATATATGATCATGGTTTCCTGATCATGAACATAGAGATGTTATTAACAACAGGGTCACATCATTAGGAGAATGATGTGATGGACATAATCCTATAGTTAAGCGTAGCATAAAGATCAAGTCATTTAATATAGTTCATTTGCTATAATCTTTCTGATACATAGTAACCTAATTCCTTCGACCATGATATCATGTTAATCACCATCACCGGAAGGATGCTTTGATGACATCAAACACCACACCGTAACTGGGTGGCTATAAAGGTGGCATTGAGTGTTTTGAAAGTATGGGTTGAGGCACATGGATCAAGAGTGGGATTTGTCCATCCATATGACGGATAGATATACTCTGGGCCCTCTCGGTGGAATGTCATCCAATTAGCTTGAAAGCATGTGACTGGCTCACAAGGGATCACATATCACGGGAAAGAGAAAAGAGTACTTATCAGTAACAAGGTTGAACTAGGTATGCAGGGATACCGACGATCAAAACCTCGGATAAGTAAACTATCGTGAGACAAAGGGAAATTGGTATCATATGTAAGTGGTTCATTCGATCGCAAAGTAATCGTAGAAATATGTGGGAGCCATATGAATTTCTAGATTCCTCTATTGGTTATTGATCGGAGAAGTGTCTCGATCATGTCCGCATAATACACGAACCATAGGGAGACACACTTAAGGATTCGATGTTGTTGTGTATTTATGGAATGATGAGTAAGAGACCGAATGTTGTTCGGAGTCTCGGATGGGATCCGGGATATCATGAGGAGATCCGGAATGGTCCGGAGAATAAGATTCATATAAGGAAAGTCCTGTTTCGGGGTTGGAGAATGGTTCCGGTGTTTTCATCGGGAATGTTCTAGAAGGTTCCGGAATGTCCGGCACTCCGAAGGGGAAGGGTACATGAATGTGTTATATCAAGTTGGTATGATTGCATCATGTACTTACTGTCATCGCTGAACAAAATAGAGGGTTTAATCAAATCCTTGTTTGAAAAGTCAAACGCCAATTTGAAAGTCAAACGGCTAATTTTGGGAAGTGGAGAGGGAGGTGGAAACCGAGTTGGGGAGGAGTCCCTCCTCCACCGCCGGCCCGCTTGGGATCCGAGTTGGGGAGGTATTCCCCTCCCCTTGGCCGGCGCCTCCCTCCTATAAGAGTAGGGGCAGAGCCCCCCTCCTAGTACACAAGATCCCCACCTCTAAACCCTAGCAGCCGCCGCCCTCCATAGCCGCGGCCGCCCCCTAGGGTTTTTCCACTAGCCGCCGACTTGGGCACCTCCAAGCCCTAGCCGCCGGCCCTAGCACCTCTTCCTCAGCGCGTCTAAACCCTAGATCATCGAGGGCTCTCTCATAGTTCACCATACTCGCTCCGGCTTAAGGAGAAGCCCTGCGAGATCTCCCCTCTACTTCCGGTACCACGCCGTTGTGCTGCCGAAATCGCGAGGAGAGTGCTACAACCTCCGCTGCCTGCTAGAACAAGGGAGAGGAAGGTCTTCATCGAGTACCTAACGTGTGACCGACTGCGGAAGCGCTGCCGGAACGCAGCGCCGGAAGGATCGTCCACGCGATCTTGAGATCGGCAAGTGTACGACTACATCACCCACGAGAATCTGCTCTCGTTAACCCCTTTGGAATCTTCGAGGGTTAGTTCCTCTATCGACTCGTTGCTACAATCTAGTAGATAGATCTTGGCTTGTTTGTGTGCATGCGGTAGAATTTTTTTGTTTTCCATGCTACGAACCCCTACATATACCATAATCAATGGGCAACTCTACAAAAGGAGCACTACTGGTGTATACCTAAAGTGTGTTTCCCAGCTAGAAGGTATGGAAATCCTACGCGAAGTCCATCTCGGAGATTGCGGGCATCACGCCGCTCCTCTATTGTTGGTCGCGAAAGCCTTCCGGCAAGGATTCTACTAGCTGACCGTGAAGGCGGACGCCGACAAGCTGGTTGAGACATGCATGGGATGCCAGTATTATGCCCGACAATCATATGTTCCTGCTGAAGAATTGCGAACAATGCCAATAACTTGGCCGTTTGCAGTCTGGGGGCTAGACATGGTGGGAC
This sequence comes from Avena atlantica, assembly GCA_910589765.1. Taxonomy (NCBI): domain Eukaryota; kingdom Viridiplantae; phylum Streptophyta; class Magnoliopsida; order Poales; family Poaceae; genus Avena; species Avena atlantica. The sequence goes on from OU342733.1 coordinate 423,110,051, forward strand.
CATTACAGACGGCACCCTGTGGGTTTACGCATCTTCTTGTAGCAGTTGACAAATTCACCAAATGGATAGAAGCTAAAGCCATTAGAAAGCTTGATGGGGCAACTTCCTTCAGGTTTGTCCGGGATCTAGTGGTGAGATTTGGTCTCCCACATAGCATTACCGACAATGGAAGCAACTTGTCACTCGGAGAAGTGGAGGCTTATTGCTGGGAGAAAGGCATCCGACTTGACCTTGCATCTGTGGCACACCCACAATCCAATGGTCAGGCGCGGCTACATAGAGCAGCTGGAGCCTGGGCGGAAGAATTGCCATCTATGCTATGGAGTTTACAAACTACACCCAACAGATCCACCGGCTACACCCCTTACTTCATGGTATATGGAGCAGAAGCCATCATTGATTCCGACATCCTCCACGATGCACCAAGAGTTGCCGCCTACGACGAGGATGACGCTGAAGAATCCAGACGCCTAGATGTGGACCTTCTCGAGGAGGAGCGCGTTTTGGCATGCCAAAGATCTGCCATATACCAACAGAAGCTATGCAGCTACCATAGTCGCCGCATTCGGAATCGCTCGTTTAAAGAGGGGGATTTCGTGCTTCGACTTAAGCAAAAGAAGTCACACAAATTATCCCCGCCATGGGAAGGACCGTTCATCATAAGCAAGGCGCTGCTCAATGGGTCTTACTACCTTGTTGACAATCGTGAACTAAAGGATAGACCCAACGAGGATCATAAGCGTAAGCGACGTGACCCGGATGATGACTACCTTGAGCTTGATCGGCCATGGAACATCGCACAACTACGTCCTTTTTACACTTAGCATTTTTATCTAATTGTGTACCTCTTATATGATCAATGAAATAAATCTCTCTGGTTCACTCATATTTCTGAGTTTTTTACCTCCTTTAGTGTTCATTTTTGGATCATGTAAAACCTTTATGCACAAGCTTTGCGTTTGCACTTGTGAAAATTCCGCCTACGGGCGTTAGCTTAAGTTTTCTGGTCTACACGTTCTTTGTTGTTTTTATGTGGATTCTGGAGTAGTGACTTTCGGCACTTATTGTCGGCGATTTTGTGTTCAGGTTATTGACGGTGCCATTGGGAATCATCACCTAAGCGCATGGTTCCGACAACGAGTCTTCCGACTCACGAAAAGTCAAGCATAAGAACCAAAGTAATGGATAAGCCAACACTTGCTTAAAAAATATATACATGCTGGAAACTAGTTCTTAAGTAGCAGGAAATAACAACAATTGTTTTCCGCCTTAAGTTACATCATCAAGTTTTTTCCGCGCATCCACCAAAGATGAAAAAAATATTACAAAGTTGTTTTTCATTCCTTTGGCGCAGGAGACTTGGAAGCAGCATCGTCACCAGCCGGAGAATCACCCTCAACGTCGGCACTGTGGTGGGACTCGGAGGAGTCTGGGTTGACGCTGTCGATGGTGTTCATGGGCACGAAGACGTCGATGTCTACCAACTCGGCAACTCTGGTATCGTAACCCGCAAGTGACGAAAGGATGGCTTCATGATCAATCTCTTTGCCGTCATCGTCAACGTCGGGGATACCAGAGGTCACCGTATTGATGTCGGCATCTTCGTAGTTTTCCTTCACCATTTTCAGTGCCATTCTTGCTCCAGCCCGTGCACATGAAGCTTTCCAGCTTGTGATACGCTCGGGGGCTCGGCGCAGAATCTCCGAGTACTTCGCCACGGAGTCCGAGGCCTTGATGTGTATCTGGAGGGGCTTGGCAATCTCTTTGGCTTGGGTGATGGCGGTGTTGATGAAGTTGCCGGCAAGAACCATGCATTCCTTGGCTGGAGGAGGCGATCTGGTTAAACCCATAGGAGCTGCAAATTCCGACAAGAAACGCATGAGTTCAACAACTCAAAGTATCCAGACTATGGAAATACAAGGCAGAGAAAACTTACTGAAGATGTTGGCCCCAGCTTGCCAGAGGGTGTCCGCCAAGGATTGTTTCTCTTGTTGGAGGAGCTTGTACGCCTCACCATGGCGGTGATTCTGCTCATCAGCAGCATGCTTTTGATCTTTCAAGATCGTGATCTCCTCCTTCAAGCGGTTTATTTCCTCGGCGGCGGAGTCCTGCAAGGCCTTCATTGATTCTTCATGCATTTTCAGCATGTCTTCTCTCTCCTTTTTAAGGATCTTGTTCTCGCTGTCCAGCTGCTGGATGTGCTTGGACTGCTCGACAATGTCCTTGGCCTTGGCAAAATGTTCTGCAAAGTCGGAGAAAACAAAGTACACAGTAAGTACTCGGAGAATGAAGGCACAAAACCAAGACGGAATGAGCAAAAAAGAAAACAGACTCTTGTTTTTGATGATCTGTTCCTTCAAGATGGCAGTTTTACCCTTTTCGGCTTCAAGATCTGCGCGCATCTTCTGGTACTTGTCATTGGCCATGCCCCTCCGAGCATTCTCGTTCTACGGAAAAAATAAAAAAGGTAAACCGTTGTTTAGTCTGCTTGGAGCATCTAGTCGGACATTTTCCACCTAGGCGCTCGGGGGCTACAGCGAGAGTTTTTTACTTAGAAATATGCTTAGCTTTTCTTTAAGCATCTAGTCAGAGCTAATTAAGTTCTCGATTATAAGCTTGGGGGCTACAGTATAAAGTTTTTAACTCAGAAAATGCTTAGCTTTTCTTTAAGCATCTAGTCGGAACTAATTCAGTTACAACTAGAGGCTTGGGGGCTACAGTATTGAAAATTATAAACACTGTGTATGCTACTCTTAAAGCATATAGTCGGAATAGTTTGTTCCATCTAAAGGATTGGGGGCTACAGTGAGAGTTGTTTCTAACTTAGTCACTCTTAGAGCATATGATGCAAAGCCTATGGTTTTCCGTCTACATCCTCGGGGGCTACAGTGGGATACTCATATGAAATGCAAAAGGCAAAGTAAACTTACAAGTACGATGATCTTGAAGTTTGTAGCACTCTCGGCTAGCAGCTTGCCAAAGGAAACGTTGTTTCCTCACAATATTTCTGCTTGTCGGAGGAGCTCCTCAAGACCGCATGTCGGAGATGACGGTACTCCTCCAGGAACCAGAGTTGTGTTACTCGGCGTAAGCGCCGGGTAGACTATCTTTAGGAACTCAAAGGGTTTCTGGGGAGCAAGGGCGCCGCCTTCGGCAGAAGTACTAGATTCCACCACCACCTTGCCATCACCGATGGTATCCTTAGCCAGAGCTTCAGCCATTTGTTGAGCGGTGCTCTCCTGCGTCGCCTGCTCCCCGACAACAACGAGTTTGGTAGAGGCTCCAGAATCCACTTCCATGACGGAAGGGCCTGGTGCCTCCTTAGCTTGTGAGCTTGTCGGGGCGGACGAGGGCTTGACGGCAGGGGTAGCAGGGGCAATAGCGGGGGAGGCGTCGCAATGCAGCATGTCTTTGATATTTCGAGAAGCCCCCAAAGTTTTGGAGGTCTTCTTGAGGCTGGTCGTGGCTTTCTTTCTGAAACGTGCAAATGCATAAGTACAGGAACAAGACAGACAGATAGACAATGTCGGAGAATGATAAGATTACACTAGGGGGTGCTTTGGCAAAGATCCCGGTAGTTCTTATCTTTTCCGCCTCCAGGGCTGCGGTAGTCTTTTTGGAGGCTCCACCCCCCGTCTTCTTCTTGCCTCCGTCGGAAGCATCAAAGGTGGAGCTCTTCCGCTTTCGTGCCAATGGGACATCGTCGTCGGACATGACCGTGACTTCCTTCATCTTTGGATCGTAGATTTGGGCAGCCAGGTTGCCCTCCTCTAGATCGCTAAGCTATTAAGTAAGAAGTCACTGTGTTAGACAAAATGACATTTGCAAGACGAAAGAACTGGAGCATATGTCGTACACGAAAAATAAATACCTACCTTTGGGCACTTGCCGTCTACAAACATGTCGTAGGTGATGGTGAAGCCACGCTTCTTATCCTTCACCTTGACGATGTCCTTTAGGCGGAGCTTGACGGAGTCGCTCGATAAGTTATCCACGGAGATCCGGAGGCTATCCCTTTGATCACTGGTATACTCGTGCATATACTTCGCGCGGTGCTGCAGAGGTTGGATTCACCTGATGAACCAGCACATGGCTAGGTCCAAGCAGGTTAAACCCGTTTCTACGAACCATTCGATCCGCCTTATAGCACGGGAAGCGTCGAGGTCAGAAGGAAGGGAGGCTTGGGATCTCCATGTGGAAACTTCAGCGGCGGCTCCATCCGCGAAGTTCGGGTACGTCACTTCTCGGCCCGCCAGAGGAATATCGGGGTCGTAGAAGTACGTCCGTTGCCAATTCTTGCAGAACTCGTGGCCGACAATGTCGGGGAACCGCCGGCCAGGTCGAATCTTGAAGCTTATGGTGCCGCAGTTCCTAAGCTCCTCCTTACTATGTCCAGCTTCACGTTTGATGGTGAAGAAGTACACGAACAAGTCTAACCTAGGCCTTATTCCTAGATAACCCTCGCAAAGTGTCGCGAAGTTGCTAAGCACTAAGATACTATTGGGGGAGAGGTTATGGGGCTAGAACTTGTAGTGGTTTAAGACGGAGAGGAAGGTTGGAAGCAACTGGTGCGGAGGGGGGTTAGGGTTTTCTCGAGGTTTCTCGCGGAGAGCTCGAGGAGCCGCGCGTCTGAAGGAAGACGATGATGCAAGGAGAATGAGGTAAAAAGTGGAAATTTCCCCACGATTACTATTTATCGTCCTCGGCGTCAAGTTTCGTGCAGCTTGATCGAACGGTTGCCGCGTAGATGACGTGTTCGCAAACGTGAGCAGAAATTTCACCACATCTCCAACCGTCGCCGCCAACGGTTCGTATCGCTCGCGCGGGAAAATCGGATATGATTGCGTTCTCTGCATGTGTGAGTTACGAGGCGTCGCTGACCTAAGCCTACGTCATCCTAGCTGACATGGGTAGATGAGCCGTCACATTGAAGATTCCGACATAGACGGATTCAATCCGACTACAGAAGAGTAAGATGGAAGATTCGGCATTTCTCCGACTTACAAATCAAAGACGGAGAAAGCCTTGCAGGGTTCTTTGGGAGGACTACAAGATGTTACTTGACCATTTGCCGACACCCATCTAGACAGAGCATTCCACGTAAAGAGGTAAGACGGCGCAAGATCTCGGAGTTCTCCGGGGGCTACTATTGGGGATATGCTATATGGGTATCCTTATAGCATGTCTCTTATCCGGCTAACCCGGGTGGCCCATAGTCGGTAGCATGGCCTATGGCCTGCTGGGCGGCCCAGTTAGATGGATCCAGAAGGGAGGCCCATGCCGGATAAAGGAAGGCTACGGTGGAGTCACCAATGTACCCGGAGCCTTGGAGTACAAGATACACAAGACTAGTAATAGACAGTGTAGGACTGTGTAACCAGTCCGGCTAGGACTTTTCCCTGTAACCCCAGGACCTGGCGACTATATAAGTCGGGCCTATGGGAGCCTTTAGGGCACAATCTCAGACGATCATAGACAACTTCACACAACCTCGCACAGCGAACCTATCTCTGGAACTCGGCGTATTGCCCTTATAGTGATTTATAGCAAGAGTAGGATTCTGCCACCGTCGTGGGATCTGAACCTGGGTAAGCTATGTTACCTCGTACCCGTCAACCGGCCGCCTTACCCCACGTCTCTAAACATGCACTGTGAGGACCCCTCCATGGCGTACTCGTCGGCAATACCACGACAACGTGTGACGTGGATCCGATTAGGAGCCCGCGTGGCTTCCGCGTGGAGCTGATGTGGCCTTAGTCTCACCTGTCAGCCACGGTGGCTAGCCCCAGCCTCAGTACAAAACAACCCAGCCCCTGGTGACGTCAGCCCTGCGTTATGCTGACGCAGTAAACCCTTTTAAAAAGGCTTTAGTAATTTCAAAAAATGAATAAAACTTGTAAATTCCATAACTATTAATTTATAAGTCATAAAAATATGTATAATATATCAAAATGTTCATAAAAATGAGATCTACCTTTTTAAGCTATAATAATGCATTGTTAAACCACATACATGACAAGTTTAATTAGAACAACCTAGTAACCCCTAATAGGTGATTCCGGAGTTTCCCCGAGTTAGGGTTTGCACCCCTCGGCCCTGATTAAATTGTCGAGCATGAATTAGGGTTACATTTCAATACTAATTAACTTGTCATATCATCAACCTTGCTTGAGCACCGCATAAATGCCATGTGTGGATTGTTTCCTTTCTTTCTGGTGATTTGGTTCTTCCTGGTAGAATTTGATATCGAGATCGAGATCAAGATTGAAGACCAAGATGAAGACTATTGAAGATTGAAGAACAATACTTGACCAAATGTAACTAAGTCAAGAATAAGGATTCTGAAGATCTGCTTATTGGTTATCAACGGGCAAAGGCAAGCATATCCCCACCATGATATAATCCTATGACTTTGAAATCATTTCAATTCTTGTCATATTGCATACGATTCTACTGTTGTCTTTTATCGATTGATAGAGTATCCTATATGTTGCATTAATCCCTTTGATCTTATATTACCTAATCTACTGCTCCTAGCATAATTATGTGCACTGCTAGAACGTATATATGTTTCTTCTTAGCCATGCATAGCTATCAGTACTGGTCCATCTAGATGATGTATCAGATGTAGAGAATCTAGTACGATAGAAGAATGTGATGAGATAAGATCAGATGTAATATGAGATTAAACATGCTAAGGCTTGTATGAGAGGCCACAGTGGGATGTGCTTTTTGTAGTCCCATGCTCGCCACCACTAGGACCCACTTCTTGCCTTTGGAACCGAGACGAGCGTATAGCCACATGGGGTTTATGCGGACCCCTCGATTGACTAACTTGCCTAGTAGATTCCATGAGTCACATAGTTCGGGAGTTTCATTTGACATACGCATTGAAAACGTTTTCGAAAGAGGGGGTGAAGGAGGTGCATTCATAACAGGTAGGGAAGCGTGGACCGAGTTGCTTGGGGGTAGATGGTGCCCCTGGTAAAACAACCTCTCATCACATCTCTAGGGACCGGCTTTGGGACTTTACCCGTTACAGCGAAACAATCCTTAGGGCATGACTCATGGTCTCGGCGAAAGCAAGGTAAAGGTCGTGCCTAACCACCCTCTACCGGCCTTCCAAGGAAGAGGGCTACTGATTCTGGCATTAAGAGTCGGTTAGAACGTAAAATTGTACAACCCTCTAGGGTAATAATCTTTTCAAAATGACGCATCCACGGTTATGGACGACTCGCGAATGGACGTGAGATCATAGAGAACTTGAACTTAATCGTAAAACTTGGCAGATCAATGTGTGCTTAAGGATGCTTCCTCATGGGTACGAGTGGGTGATCCTAGTTAGGGTTCAGACGATGATTACATGGTGGATATCAAAATATGATGATCAACACTTTGAAGATGTCGCTCTCTTATCCCTTTTTAAAATACTCTGACTAGACGAGCTTCTTCTCTCTCTTATTTTATAAACAAAGATGGCTTTATGCAAAACAGCTCCACCAACCATAAGTCTTGCAGAGTACACCCTGTACTCACCCTTGATTTGTTGATACTTTTGGCAGAGTAAGTGTTCCCTGAAGATCAGTTTGGTACTACATCGACACCGACGAGTATCTTGGGGTTCCCAGCCAGCAGCCTGGAATCCATGGGCTGGGACGTAACCATTATGCTTCAGGCCTCTTAGGCCATTTGTTAAGTTTTCTATACTTAATAGCATAATTTTCCTTCTGTTATTTGATGTTTGTGGTCAGTGACCTATGCTTGTAATAATTTGGTTCTCTACTTAGTTATGAGCTTGTCGTAATAATTTGGTGTCATAGGGTCACTGTCGTGTTACTGATTCTTCACTAGATATCCTCGAGCTCAAGGTTAAGCTTTTGTCAGACGGAGGTCTGGGATTTGATTAGCCCTGATCCCGGGGGTGTAACATAAAATGTCATATAGCATGTCTCCTTCGATATTTTAATATTATGGTGTTGAGTATACTTTTCATTGAAAATAATATATACTTCTATTTAAGAAAGTGATGAGTTGCAAGATATGTTTGGTTCAATTTTGGTGTAATTCCAACTCTGGTGGAAAGATGAAACTTGCTAACAATGTATCAAAGTGTTTTTAGGCGCATCGAAGAGTGCTGACTGTTATACAACTCTAAATTCCGATGAGCTAACATGGTTTCATCAAAATCGTGCATGGGAACTATAACAACCCAAGATTTGGTCCTCATTTTTTTGAGTTCGTTTCCAAAATGGCCTTGAGTTTCAAGTTTTATTTGAATATTTCAATTGGATCTTATACTCCTCTCAAATTCTTGCATCTGGCCAATGTAATATTGAGAAAAACTTTATTTGGCAAACTTGTTCCTCATATCAAGATGCACCTACACAAATTTTACCAAGACCAAAATAATTGGATAAGTATTTGTTTTATTTTAATTGAGAAAACCCCCTTTTTGAGCTTACAAAGGAACCACCCTTTTTAATGATCAGAAAATTGACCAATTTTTTTTGGATGATCCTCACCTCATCTCATAGTTTGTTCAGAACTTTTTGGAAATTTTTATCCTTTTTATTATAAAACTTAGGAAAATTTGAAAACCCTTTTTCATATTGTGCAAACCTTAGGGTATTATTTTTCCCCGATCCTACACACTACCATACACCTACCCTAGCAAGTGTGCATCCTAAAACAACCATAACTTGGCCAAACATTAAATTCCCTTTTTCAGTAGAAGTGTTTTTTATATTTTCAAAATAGCCCAAGTTTAAAATTTGCAAAAACCTTGGAAAGATAAAAGTTAGGCTAGGCCTTTTGGCGCACAATGCAAAAAACCTCATCCTTTTTGGTTTACCACATCGCCGATAGGTCCTCTCGTCGCTGCTGCCATGCCCAGAGCGGTGTCCATCGAGCGGTGGCGCCATCCATTTATGGTCACCCGCGTGTAGAAGTCCACCCTGACCAAGCCAGGCCCCGCCCCACAATCGCACAACCTCAACAACACCTAGACCCCCGACCCATGCCATCTGTCGTAGGCTCCATGCCCTGCGTGCTCGTTCTGCTATGATCGCCACTATCGCCATGGGGCCATGATGTTGGCGAAGCTTCCTGGCCACCCCAGCGCTCCTGATCGGTGAAGCATAGCACCCTACCATCCCCTCCACTGCCCCGTACTCTCAGCAAAAGCACGACCCTTTCGATCTGGCCACAACAGCGCCGCCGCGGAGCCACCTTCCTAGCGCCCCCTCGCCCCATTAAATAGAGCCATCCCAACTTCCTAAGAGCCTCACCCCACTATTTATCCCTCCAAGTAAGCTTCTCACGTATTCCTCGCACCAACAAGCCAAGCTTCACCGCCGACGAGCTCACCCTAGCTGCACAATTCTCGGTAGATTTTTCCTCGAGGATTCACTCATTCCCCAAATTGAACCTACCCCGAGAACTGCCAGAGGCTCAGGAACCCGCAACCCACCGCAACTCTGACACTCGAGCCCCTCACCATCGACTACGATGATTACTAGTACCTTGTCGATGGCAACCATGATGCGGTTCGTTGTATATAAAACAAAAAATTTCTTATGGTTTGTAACTGCCAAGATCAAATATAGGCGACACTTTGTAGCGGTTTGAGAACTCGCCCTTGAAGACCGTAAGCGCGATAATGTTCCCCCAAACAAACATGGTTGATGTAGATGTACACGACCGCACTCAAGGACGTGTAGACGATTATCACCACAATGGGCACTGCCTCCATAATTAGTCACATATATGGTTCGTCGACGACTCTTGAACCCTCGCTCCAGCCGAGTAGCAGAAGTAGCAGATCCTCGGGAACTACACCAGCGCTACACCATGGTAGTGGTGGTCGAGGGGAAGTATAAGAACAGGGCTTCGCCTAAGCACCTCGCTCGTGGCAATGGACAAGCTAGCAAGAGGAGGAAGATGCCAACCAAAGGGCATATGAGAGAAGGGTGAATGAGAGTTTGTGGAGAGGAGGAGGAGGAGGCCACCTCCTTTCATAGGCGCCATGGGGCTGCCCCCTCCCCTCCTCTCACTCAATCTCCATTAAAGCACTTTAATTTCCTTAAAGGTCCATTAAAACAATTTAATTCTCTTAAAAGTCTTTCCATTAAAGAACTTTAATTCCATAAAAGCATTTTGATTCCCTTAAAGGTCTTTCCATTAAAGCACTTCAGTTCCATTTTAATGCAACTCAATTTAATGAACACTTCATCTAGTGAGTACTTCATTTAATGAACACATTAACATTTTGATCCCTTTGCTTTGCTTCGATACCCGAAACTATTTCGACAGATTCGGAAGAACAATTTTCTGTAGTAGGACAATTTTTTTTGATGTCCATTGATTTCCCTTTCTGCTCAAATGTGTCGGTTTACCTTAAGTGTGACTCCCTGCGGGTTCGGGAACTATGTAGACATGATGAATACGTTCTTTGATCAATTATCATTAGCGGGACCTGGAGATCCCTAATGACTCCCGATAGATCCTCGAAGATCTCATGATCGTCCGAACCTCTTTAGCTATAATCAAATTCCTTTTGTCTCGCGATATATTACTGGTACGAGATTTGATCACTCGGTATCATCTATACCTTGGTTAATCTTGTTCCTTACAAGTACTCTTTTCTTGATCCTGTGATATTACATTCTAGTGATCAAATCACTTGCTTGCAAGGCTATGTCAATGTGATATCACCGAGAGGGCCCTGAGTATATCTCTCCTTCATCCGGATGGACAAATCCCAATCTTGATCCATGATCCTCAACTAACACTTTCCAAATACCCGGCAACACCTTTATAATCACCTTGTTACGGTGTGACGTTTGATGTAATCAAAGTACTCTTCCGATGAAAGTGATTGACGTGATCTCATGGTTTAGGGATATTGAGTTACGACGAATATGATAGCAATTTAAACTTGATGACATGATTGTATGTCTACATCTACTTTCAGTTTCTGTTCATCATATCATTCTCCAATGGTATGACCCTCTTATTAACAACATCCAATGTTATGATCAGGAAACCTTTGATCATCAGTTAATCAACATGCTACTATAAAGAGAGGCTTTACTAGGAACCTTATCTGTTTATAATTCACACATGTATTAACGTTTCCTTATTAATACAAATATAGAATTAAAAATAAAAATTTATCATATACATGGAATAACATAGTAACCACTTTATTATTGCCTCTCCGACATATTCCTTTCAGTCTCCCACTTGCACTAGAGACAATAATCTAGTTTTAAAAACTTTGCGCTTTCAACACCTATGGAACTTTGGTGTTTTATATACGCATTTTCTAGTTATAACATCCCAAAAATATTGATCAAGGTTATCAATTCCAATCATCCAAAATTAGGATTAACAAAAACTTTTGTTAATTAAAATCTTTATGAATGCATGTGTGTATGTGAAGATTGTATGAATGGACTTGTGTGATTGTTTTGAATAGCAAGGAATGGTTTAAAGATGAAACAACATCATCTAAATCAATTCCAAGCAGAAACAAATCAAGAGAAATTCAAGAAAACAAACAAAACAAGCTAATGGTCATTTTTGCCAATCTTGATCACTAGACCACTTTGATTGTTTCTAGTCCAAGATTTCAAACAGAAACAATTCCATTTATTTTCACCTCTTTCTAGACCAAGTGAAAATGAACCCAAGCCCACTTTGCAAACCCACAGAAACATTTGGCAACTCCATTCAAATGAAAATTCAAAATTGAATCTATATCATATGTGAAGATCGCCATTTCTCAAAACCCCACCAAACCAGTTCACCTTGACCAATCCAAGCAACCAGAGACTACATAGTATGTGACTAGTACACCCACCAAATTTCATTCAAAAATTCAAATTCAAATCTCTTGTGGCCATTTCATCAAACACCTTCTAAACACAAATCAAATTAAACATCAAACACTATAGTGAGTAGTGTCGTGCCAACCTTGTCCCCTCTCTAGCTCATAGCACACTATCAGTAGATGATCTAACTAATTTAACAAGCCCTAGCTCACTGTAATCTTGAAAATGTCATCAATGGTGTGCATGGCCGAGCCCAACTTGCCACCCCATTGTCGACAGCAAGCTAGGAGCCTCCCTAGCCTCGCCAACCTTGTCTGGGACACAAGCCACCATCCACCTCACCCCATGTCCAGTGCCCAAGCCTTGCTAGCCCCTGGACCACTCAGAACGAGTGCGCCCAGCCTCTCTCGAAACATGCCGAGAGCACACCAGAGCGCCGCACTCGACACGCGAGCATAGACCGTACCCCGCCTTCGCCGCCCTCATGCATAATCACCATCGCCCCAGGAACCGCCCAGACATGCCCGTTCGCCGCCGCACGACCAGGACAGCCCGTGCGCCATTAATTTTCCAGTCGGACCCGCCCAGAGCATCAAAGTGTTCCGACCGCATCGCATCGCACCGCCCCACTCCTCGCCACCATGTTGTTGAGGTTCGCCAGGAGGCAGCACACCGTCCCCTACCTTCGCCCATGACGTTAGCTCACTGTGACACGACCACGACGAGCTCCACCCGCACACTTCGGTCCCCTCTTGGCACTATAAATAGAGGCCGCCCCCGTTCGATTTCAGCACACCATATCACTCCCCACCTCTCACTTATCACACCACTCGTCCCCGGAACAAGGTGAGCACCAGGTGGCCAGAATTTTGCCGGAGTCCGTCGCTGCTGGAGGAGAAGGGCGCCGTCGATTGGAGCCGCCCCAGGAAGAGCCATCGGTACCAGGAAAATCGTCGTCGTCGACTTCGTCGTTCGCCCCCATCGCTGGCCATCGCCGGAGCCCCGGTGAGCCGCCACTGACCCCCACTGACCGCGCTAGGGTTCGACCTCATCGCGTCCTGTTCAGGCGTGGACGATGAACCACAACCGTAGATCTATCTTCTAATCATACTGCCCTAATCACCTCGTACCCCTTCACCACTCTCTGTCTCACTGACGAGTGGGGACGACCACTTAACTAGCCTGCGCGCACTCTGCATAGTGGGCCGGCCTAGTTAACACTCCCGCGCGACCTAGTAATTCAAATTTAGGTTTATCCATTTAGTTTCAAACCTAGTTCTATCCATAGATTCAAAATTCAATCCAGAGAGTTTCACTGAACCAAATTGCATCAAACTAATTCTGCTAGAAAGGTCCTAAAATTCTTAATCCAAGCCCATTGGATTCAAATCATTTGGAATTACAGATCACCTATAGTAAAAATAACAAGGCAGAAGCTTTTCTGCATTCAAACATTTTTCAAAATTCAACCATAAAAGCTTTTGAGTTGATTCCAATTCTCAAAAATCACATTTGATAAGACCTTTATAAATATATAAAAATATCTAGGTTTACTTGCAGAAATAATGGACAAGTAATAAAAGAATGCGCCATAGGCATTTCTAGTCAGTTTAGTTATTTAAAATAAAAAGGTTAAACCTTATTAAATTGTGACACCACTTTAAATCACATTCCCAAGTACTGAAATATGTGGTGATGACATGTGTCAACATGATCCCATCTTTTAGTTGGAGAATATTAAATTTTAAGTAGTTTTTCAATGATTAGAAATTAATTTTCTAAAATAAAATAAAAATAACTTGTGCCTTAATGTTTGTAACGTTTGTGATGATGCTATATCATCTAGTGAAAACCTTGGTGTGATAAATAGAAGTAGTTAAGAATTTTTTGGTGATTTTGTACTTCGTATTTATTTATAGATGCTAGTACCGATCAAGGATACGGAGAGGAAGGAGGATAATACGAAGAGGAAGACGAGGAAAACTTCAACCACTACACTGCACAAGGCAAGCTACTAACAAGGCAAGATATCCTAGCAAGCTAACACTTGCAACTATGAAAACTAGTTAACCTATGCAATGCATTAGGAATGCTTTGGTTATACCCCCTTATGATACCTAATCCCAGTTTTACTTGCAAGGTTAGTTATTTTATTTCTTTATCAAAGCTTCTATTTGAGTTTACTTAGTGACTTGTAGATTTTGGAAAGATATTAGAGGTAGCATAAAGAGCATAAAACTTGGCCTAAGTTAGATAAATCTTGATGTCATCCTGAGGCATGAGATTGAACTTAGATCATTCACACTTGATTACCACCCCTCATTAGTGTTTACCCCCAACCTTAGTGGCTAGTGCTAAGCATAAAACTTGATCACTTTAGATGGGAAGACTTGGTGAAAATGATTATGAAAACCTTGGAATGACGAGTCATTCTAATGAAATGTTTTGACATGTGTTCTTGAACACCAGATGATTCTGATGATGAAAATGTTGAGGCATGAGCCTTAGCCCTTTATAAAAACTGATGGTTGTCTGGATGCGATACCATTCCAATTTTACCATACAACCACAATACTAGAATTTGGGTAGGGCTTGACTAGAAATTTATATATCTTAGTATGGGTTCCCTCGTGGCCAAGGTCTGAGCTGAGGCTACCTTATGAAGATTGACCACCTGTGCAGTTCCCAAGATAACAGATGGTCATGGTTGGGAGGCCAAACTCATAGGAGAGGTTCTTATACTAGGGCGTGTAATGGAAAGGTTAGGATTGATTATCCGCATACTGAGTATGGTGAATTCGGGATTGTTCCTGACGGATGTATCAAACGTTGTGGTGAAAGTGTACCACCTCTACAGAGTGTCAAACTATTCGAATAGCCGCGTCCGCGGTTATGGACAGTTGGAGTGGCCATACTATTCCGTCGTCAGATATTTTCAAAATGACTTGTGATTTGAATCATGACTTTGACTTGACCACAACAGGGTTTTGATATGAAAACACAAGTTCCCACTTTGGTGTTACAAAACTTTCAACTAGCTTTCTTTGCTTCTGAACTTAGTTAACGTAAACCTGGCTTTTTGCAAAACAACCTAGATCTTAGTATTCCTATTCAAAACCACTTCACTTGTTAATCTTAGTTTGCGAGTACTTAAAGAGTACTCATGGCTTTGTCCCTGGCTATTCCCGTGGCCAGACTATGAAGAGGACTATCAGTAGGATGGACTGCATGAAGGTTACGACAACTAGGATCATCTCCCATCGTCAGCATTGCCTGTGACCATGAAGATGGAGTCTCGCCCATGCTACCATTATTATTATATTATTCCGCTGTTTGAATGTATTAAGACTGGATCAGGAGATCCTTTATTTTGTTGTAAGACCTTATGTATGGTTTGTAATGGATGATGTACTGTGATATCCAATCTGTTATGTCTCGCAAAAATGGTAATCCTGGGATTGCGATGTATGGCATAACATGCATCTGGGATTAAAAATCCGGGTGTAGACAAGTTGGTATAAGAGCGATCCTGACTATAGGAGACCCTAGTTTAGAATGGACGTTTGAACCCAAAAACTTCGTTTCAAAACAAAGGAACTGAGTATTTATGAAAATTTATTCTCATTCTCTTATCACTTAGATTCTTTCATAAAAATTCATGTTCCTCAAAAATTCTTGCAAACTTACATAAAATTTGCACACTTTATCACTCTACTAACTTACTCATCCTACATTCTTATAGATAAACGTGAAGTATAGAAAGTTCTATCAGTTAGGGAATGGAGGAGACCTCATCTTTGAGCGTGACTTGGACCAGCTTTAGAAACTTCTGGAGCGCCCGCACCCCGAGTTCTTCGGATCTCAGCTCAATGATCAGGAAGGACAAGAATTGCAATGTCTGATTGTTGCAAGTGTCCGAGGAAAGATTGAAGTCCCCCACCTTACAGGGAATTCAGTTCACCTTAAGAGAAAACAACTGGCTAGATGAACTTGCCAGGGCCATGCAGGAAGCTCTTGCCCGTCTGTGTGGGCAAGGCATCAATCAGATCAAGGGTACCCGCTTTGAGTTCTATCCAAGGAGTGATGTTATGGGACAGCCACTAGAGGCACCATATCACCCTGAGCTGAAGAATCAAGTGGACCACCTCAGTTTCATGATGTATGACCGATAGAAGGAGTTGGACAATGCCTGATCCTACGCCAACCACAAGCACGCCATCGCAGTCAAGAAGGACTAGACCATTGCCATGCTGGTGAAGGATCGCCAGTCTCGTCGCCGTCAGCTTGACAAGAAGGAGCGCATCATTGCTAGTACTTCGAACAGCAATGATAGTAGTTGTGGGCTGAGAGATCAAGGGTAATGGTGATGAAGGGCGATATATCTGTGATCGTGTCAGTGAACGACATGGTGGCTAGGGTTTGGGTGGTGGTGACGCCGGCGGCAGGAGGAGAGGGTGCGCCGGCGGTGTGAAGGGGGACTAGGGTTTGAGAGGAAGAAGAGGAGGAGGAGGGAGCGCCGGCGGCGCGGAATTCCGCCAGGGAGAAGAGAGAGCCCGGTGGCGGCGGAGGTGGGGTGGGCGGAGCCATGCCAGGTGCGGAAAAAACCTAGGCGTCTGATACCATGATATTTGGGAAGAATAATAACTTGTGTATTGTGTAGAGATTACAGGCGTATATTCGAGGGAAAAAACCAGCTAGGGTTTAGAGCCAAACCGATCTAAAAGTCCAAACTGATTACAACAATAATAAATCGCTAATACTATATTTACTTTTGTCTGTTGGAACTGGTTTCCAATGTTGTGAGGGTGGTTTTAAATTGGAGAAATTAGTGAACCGGCGCAAGTTCGTGCTCCGACGCCAAATTCGTGTCGATGTGATTAAAAATCATTGTCTCCCACTTCTTGGGCTCCGCTTCAGCTTGGAAAAATCTATCGGGGCTATATCTCAGGCGGTGAACTAAGACAGGGTGCTGGACGAAGGGCACCGGGCGTGGCCGGTGCAGGTGGCATGGCGGGTGAAGCACGTGCAACTGCAGCTTGAGTGGGCTTGCCAGCGATGCCAGGTAGCCAAGGACTCGAGGCCAAGATGCGTTCATGGTGTATGGAATGGGCGGAGGTAGTGGAGCCCATGAAGACAGAGTACTGGAACAAGGTGGCCGCCTGGTTAGTCTCCGCTCTCCGGCGTGACGCCAAGCTTAAGGATGAGAAGATGCGGAGCTAGGAGCGGGCCTCCGACTGAAGAGCGTCTCCTCCACCATCGTACCTTCGGCCGAGACCAAACGACACCGCAGCCTCTAGATGATCAGGTGTAGAAGCTCCCACACCTTGGCCAAGAGCACGGGAGAGAAGGCCGAGACCAAACGACACCGCAGCCTCTAGATGATCAGGTGTAGAAGCTCCCACACCTTGGCCAAGAGCACGGGAGAGAAGATTTTATGCGAATTAGGCACATCTAGATTTTTTGCAACAGCAGGAAAGAGCGATGGGGAATTTTTCTACCCCGTGAAAATGAGAAGGTGACGGGAGAGACCTGCTGGCATTGAATAAGTTTTTTACTGTTAGTTCTAGGACCCATGCTGCAGATAATTTGGAACCAGTACTATGTAGCATTGTTGCCAAATTTCTGTCTGATGCCCAATTGTGTTTGCTGTCAGATTTGGCTATGGCAATGTTGTGGACGTATCGTGCCCTCTTCCCTTGCCTGATATATATAGTCCTCTTAACTATTTATAGGTAAGCTTAGTAAATGGTATTTTTTTTATTGAAATAAATTGTATGTATGGTTTGAAAATTTTACTCGATCTTCAGTGTGATAAAAGTCAATGTATACTACTACTGAAGATCAAGTGAAATTCCAAGATGCATGACAATTGCATGAATTTTTTTGCATGCGTAATATGATGGTGAATTGCTAGTAGCAATTGATGCCGGATAGAATCAATTTCACAAATCAAAATAGGATCAACCCAATTAAATAAAGGAAAGGCCACGGGTACATACCCCTCTACGCCAACAACAACAAGAGCTTGTCGCGCCATTGCTGCTCTTCGGCGACAACGCTCCAGGCTGATGCGGGGAAATGGCTCGCGACTACCTGTGGGTGGCTCAAGTGGAGGAGGGCCACTATAAGAAATCTAGGGATACATGACCTTTCATATTTGAAAGGTCATAATTTTTAATTTATGATATTTTTGTGACCAAATACACATGGTCGAAAGCTAACACTAGTGCAGAGCCCCCCCTTTAACTCCGGTTGGGAGGGCCCTCTAACAGCGGTTCCCCAACCGCTGTTGAGGGTTCGGTGTTAGAGGGGGGCCCTTTAACACCGGTTCTTATACGAACCGGTGTTAAAGGGTGGTGCACGTGGGGCTGCCGCAGGCCTCAGCCTCAGACTTCTGCCTCTGCCCCGTTCTGGGCGTATTTCTGCGGGAGGGGGGGGGGAGCGAGGGGAAATCGATCGGGAGCGGTATACTTATAAATCGTTATCGGTACATACGAGTACATGAATAATTAAGCAACTATTATTATACACAAACATCGTCATCGGCACATACATCGTCATCGACACATACATCGTCATCGTTCATTTTGGTGGATATCTAAAGAGTTCTCCGCCAGGCGTGACGACCTCATCAAGTATGAACCCCGCCAATTCCTCTTGAATGACTCGTATGCGTTCAAATGGTAGGAGTTGGTCCCGCATCCGTTCGATCTGAATATATATGAAGAATGGGCCGTCAATATATATATAAGAATAAAACTCAACACAATTGATGGTAATAAAATAATGTTGTGGACTTTGTTTACTTACTCTAAGTTGTTCTAGTGCGGCTTGGCCTGTCGCACATATCGTGTTGCGAATGAATTCGCAAACATAGTACCCACATAAGTTATTGCCGTGTCCCTGATGCGCGCACTTTACGAGAATAGAGAGTTCAATCAAAATAATAATCAATAAAGCATGATATAATGGAATTGGAAGCTAGCTAGTATTACTTACATTTTGGTCTACAAATTTTAGTTCTTCTGACCATTCACCCACGGCCCTGCCCGTGAACATTTTCCAAACCCTGTCCGACAAAGAAAATGGATAAAGGAGTAATTAATTACTTATTGTCACGAAAGTTGCCGATCTAGTGCGATAATATGATTGAAATTACCTCTGGAGCATCTCTCTAAAGTCTGCCCATAGCTCTTTTTCTTTTCGTAACGAGTCCATGACAAGGACTTTTCCTGAGTCGGGTTGAATGCCGAGCAGAATAAAGTGGAACCTACGCACGCATAACTCATCATCAGTTACACTTAACATCGAGTAAGCCGAAACAGAATGTGTACAAGAGAGAGGGTAACAGTACTCACGAGAAGTTGTAAGGCAATAGTATTTCCCTTTTGGTTTGTTGTCTCAGTAAAGACTTTAGCAAGTAATCTTCTGTTTGCCCGGGTTTGTCTCTTACCATTTCTTCATGAACTCTATTTGGGTCAACGAACCCAATGTCAAAAGGGCCTCCTTTCATGCATTCCATAACCTTTTTTCTGCATAATAGTATATACATATATGGTGAGCATATATATACATGCAATTAATAAAGTGAATGAGATGAGATAAAAATTACAGAAATAGTACTTACACACAATAAAGGATGATGGCAGATTTGCCGAGTTCCTTCTGATTGAATAGAAAATGCAAGTCTTGAATGTTGAAGTCGATCGCGTCGTCTCCGCACAAGAAAATCTGATCTCTTATATGCGCCGTGATCCATTCTTCTTTTCTCGTCTTGCAGAAATGAAGGTACCACTTGTGCAATTTTCGCATCTTTGTTGGTAGATTCTTGAGCTCCTCTTTCTTGACTAGATTCTTCCCATACTTCCATGGCTGTATGGGGTTGACATCGCATTTGGGCAAGTTGTCTCCCATGACGTTCAAGTATGCAATGTAAGTCATCCCCATCTCATTGGCCTTTCTTTGTAGCTCTGCCTCGTAATCATCTACGGGAGGAGCGCCCCGTTTGTCAAACATTTGGAGCGGGGCGCATGATTGGTTTTCCTGCTCTCCGAGCATGGGAACTGTTTTCTGGGGTGCCTCACGACTGCTACTTTCAGTCTCCCTACGGCGCCTTGCATCCGCCTTCAAAATCTGGCGCTCGTAGTCCGGCACAAGTGGGGTTTCAGGTTTCAAAAGATTTTTGTAAAACTTCTCCACCACCGCCGGATATATTTTCTCCTTTGGCTCGGCCCGTCTAGGTGCAAAGAATTTCTTGACCTGTTCTGCCGAGATCCTATTGGTCTCCTCGTCGCTGCGATTCCATGGTAAAACCGGCAATGGCTTGGCGGAAGGCTGCGGGACGTAGTTTTTTGAACTCTTTGGCGTACGGTTTCCTGCGGATTTCGTTGTGGCAGTGCTACTGATGCTCCTCGTGGCAGTGCTCTTCCGCTTACGCTGAGGAGATGGCTGAAGCACCGGAGATGGCTGACAGGCCGGAGATGGCTGCCGCGCAGGAGATGGCTGACGGGCCGGAGATGGCTGCCGCGCAGGAGATGGCTGACGGGCCGGAGATGGCTGCCGCGCAGGAGATGGCTGACGGGCCGGAGATGGCTGCCGCGCAGGAGATAGCTGAAGCGGCTCAGACTGCTGACGCTGCGGAGACGGCGGGGGTGCCAGTGACCTCCAATTTGGAAGCACAATGTGTTCCTTCTTCCAAAGAATGGTTGTTTTCACTGCAAATTTGAGTTGAGTTTCCCCTTCACCTGTAGCATGGTCAAGCTGTGCTTCCTCATATTCCTTCACAACCTCATCCACCCCGACAATAGCATAGCCATCTGGAATCGGTCGGCACTGGTAAGTTCCACCAGCTACAGGAGGTAAGGCATAGCCGACAGCCACCTTAATGGATAAGCCCATTAATCTCACATGCAGCTCAGCGTGTTCGCTCTCCGTGATATCATCAACGGGGTATCGAGGACCCGTCATTTCAAGCGTGGGATGCACGTTCTCCGTGGAAGCCACACTGCTTTTCCGCGCAGAGTCTGGGCCGCGGGCAGCTTCCAATGCAGGCTCTTCATGCCGCTGAGATGGGCCGGTAGCTTGATGGCTCTGTTGTGCATTCACTTGCGTCTACAGCGCCGCAAGTGCATGTTCTATCTGTGTCATCCGCTCTGTACGCTCTTTTTCTTTTCTGCCGCGCCATCTGTAAGAGTCGCTCCAGTCGGCAAACCCATCCTTCCACGTCATACCCCCTGTGCCTCGTGCATGTCCAGGGTGTTCTTTTTTACCGATGGCGCGTGTGAGCTGGTCATTCTCTCTGTCGGGATGGAAGGTCCTGGCGGATGTTTCCTCGTATGCCGTGATGAGTTCAGTGACGGGTTTGGCAAGGATGGTTGGGAAGATACACAATCCTGTTTCTGGGTCCAACCTTGCCCCGATTCCGTAGAACCAAGTCTTTGCACGTAGGTCCCACCCATCTGTTTGGGTGTGATCCCTCTCTCGCGCAGGGCCCTCTCAGCTTCCTCCCACTTAGGCCTCTGAGATATGTAGCCACCTGACCCCGTCCTCTGGTGATATTCCTTCTTCAGGGCATTAAGCGTATTGGTTTCTGACCTCTTTTTAGCTATACCACTTTTTTTATATGTCTCAAATTCGGGCCAGTGAGGTCTTATCTTCGCATAATATGCGTCTTCGAAATCTGGAGTCTCGCCAGATTTGACAAATTTGTTCAATTTTGTCTTCCAGTTGCGGAAAGCCTCAGCCATCTTCTTTAGAGTCCACTCTTTGACCTTTTTCTTTATAACCGGGTTGTTTTCATCCTCCTCTGGCGGAAGGGTGAAATTTACCAACAACGAATTCCAAAGCGTTTCTTTGGATCTGTCATCGACAAAGGTACCATCGCCCTTCTTTGGCTTATTCCAATTTTCAATTATGATTGGGATTTGGTCCCTAACAAGAACTCCAGCCTGACGTACAAATTTGTCTGCGGCCTTCTTGGGCTCCATCGGCCTGCCATCAACACGGACTGCTTCGATCGTGAACTTTGCACGATCTTTCAACCGCTGGCTCACGCCTCGCTTGCTCTTTTTCGTAGAAGAAGATGGTTGCTGGATGGTCGATCCAGAGGGCTAAAAGAAGAAAGAAGCGTTAATTAATACATGTAGAAGAAGATTGTTGGTGGAAGTCAGCTGAGGCTTAATCAATGCATATACCTCGCCGGACTTTGTAACCATTAAATTGCGTTCACCGGAGTCTTCATCTTCTCCATGACTAGTACTTGAGATGTCGTCGTCATGTCCCTCCAAGTTCAGATATTGTGAGGTGTCCTCATCAATAATGTTCTCCATTGTTTCTTCTTCTTCAAGGTTTCTACTAAGTGGATCCATAGTTTCTAAAACAATAATATTATCTAGAGTAAGAGTGTAAACATTCAAGTGGACTTGGATTCATACACAAATATACATATTATTCATACCAAAATACACAAATAAATACACAAATGAGTCAGAGGTCCAATTTGTATACAAGTTTTAATCTATGCATGTAGTACAATTTATCGAGCAAACAAGTTTTAATCAGGATGAGTCGGCAATCACACACGTGGCAGACACGTGGCGCTCACCGGTGGGGTGACGTTGGTCTCGTCGGGCGGCGGTGCTCGTCGGACGGATGCGGCGGTCTCGTCGGGCGGCGGTGCTAGCGGCGGGCTCGTCGGGCGGCGGGCGGCGTCGGCGTTGAGGCGTGGCCTACGATCTCCGAAGCGGCGGCGGCGAGACGCTCCTGCACGGGGAAGAGAGCGAGATTGTCAGGGCTCCTCGAAATAGGCTTGCGCCCCGCTATATTAATATAGCACTCACAAGATACAACGACAATGTTGGAGCAACAGAAAAGGGGAAGGTGAAATAAGTTATGGGTCCCAAATTGTCTAAAGGGGTCCCACAGTACTTTACATATTTGATAAAAGTCCCTGGTATTTTTGAAAAAATCAAAACAGAATTTGAAATGAATATATAAATAGAAAATACAAAAGAGAAATAAAAAAACAGAATTGTCTAAAGGCAGGCCCAGCTTCCCCTTCCCTCCGCCTGCGCTCCGCCGTCCGTCGCGCTGCAGGAGAGGATAAGGACGCCCCGCCGACGCCCTTGCTACCCTATCCACTCCTCCCCCTCCCCAGAGACCTCTCTCTCTTCTCCCTCGCACGGACCCGAACCCCTAGCCACCTAGGTTCCGTCGATCGACGCCGTACCGCACCTTCCCGTGCTCGTCCGAGCAGGCGACCGAAACCACCGTGCTCCCCTGCCTCTACTCGTCAAAGGAATCAGCGTGGAACGCCTGCAATCGGCCGTCCCGATCCATTCTTCCTCGTCACCGACGTCGTTCGCCATCGCCATTACCTCCGTTCCCAAGCTCCCCCGTCCTTGTCGATGTCACTCACGCGTCAAGGGTGGATGTTGATCTTGTCGTCCCGAAGATCTTGGCGGTTTATAGGTACGCGGATGCGACACCGATTGCGAGTATCTTGAGAATCTTGGACAGTTCCCGGCACCAAGTGGAAGTACACATGTCGGAGATCTTTGTAGAGTTACAAGTCGAGCATACAAGACAGAAGGGGCACATGCTAGCGTGTTATGTACTCCAACATGTAGCAGCAGAAGAACCAACAGAGTGCATGTTGTCGATGGAGACCATGGCAACCTGATACTTGGATAGCAAAACGACATGACGAAGACTTCAGCTTGAACACGGAGCCATCAGGGTCAAGGCCACGGTGTGGACGACGAGCATCGAGAACACGTTGAGAGCCGAAGAAGAACGGGACCGCTGGGTCGAGGCCGTGCTCCACGGGCGGCCTGCCCACGCCGGTGCTGCCACAGAAGGACGCACATCAGTGCTGGAGGTGAGGGAGTCGGCGGCAACGCGGTGGGAAGAGGCGGCGCCACGGGTATGACGACGTGCTACAGGAGGCAGTGCTTGCGGAGGGGGCCACGACGGCGCTGTAGGCGGAGGTCGAGGAGGCCGTGCAGGGAACGGCGGCTGGCGACGCGGCCGATGAGCTCAGAACGGCGGCGAGGCGTCAGAGGAAGGGGTAGATCGGCAGCGGGGTTCACGGCAGAGGGTCGCGACGGCTCGGCGGAGGACCTGGCATAGGCGAGGCTCCAGGGGCGACGGCGAGGAGACGCCGGCTCTGCTCGCCCCGGAGGCGGAGCTTGGGTCGCGGTCGTGTGGAGACATAGAGGAAGGGGAAGGATGCGGGGAAGAGAGGGTCGGGGGCGGCGGACCTCGAGCTCCGAAGCGGCGGCGGCGAGACGGCGGGTCGGGGGCGGCGGACCTCGAGCTCCGAAGCGGCGGCGGCGAGACGGCGGGTCGGGGGCGGCGAGACGGAGGACCTCGATCGATCTGGCTCAGTAGGAGGAAGAAAGGAAGGGGAAGGGGAAGGTGAACTAAATACACACCCCCCCTTTAACACCGGTTCGTGGCTAGAACCGGTGTTAAAGGGGTGGGGGCGTTTCCCGCGCGCATTTATTACCCCCCCTTTAACACCGGTTCGTGGCAGGAACCGGTGTTAAAAGGGGGGAATTCGTTTGCGCGCGTATTTATTACCCCCCCTTTAACACCGGTTCCAGCCACGAACCGGTGTTAAAGGGGGGGGGGTGTGGGTGCGCGCAGGAAACGAAATAAATGCCCCCCCTTTAACACCGGTTCCTGTCTGGAACCGGTGTTAAAGGGGGGCATTTATTTCATGCATTAAAGGGGCTTTTTTAATTCAAAAAATATGATATGAATTTAGAAAATTCATATCTTTTTCATTTCAACTCAGAAAAATATGAATAATATATCATAATTTTCAGAAAAATAATATCTATCCATTCATATAAATCATTTTATATTTACTTTACATGAATTTTTTTAAATAATTAATTACTTATTTCATGCATTAAAGGGGCTTTTTTAATTAAAAAAATATGATATGAATTTAGAAAATTAATATCTTTTTCATTTCAACTCAGAAAAATATGAATAATATATCATAATTTTCAGAAAAATAATATCTATCCATTCATGTAAATCATTTTATATTTACTTTACATGAAATTTTTTAAAATAATTAAAACACTTATTTCATGCATTAAAGGGGCTTTTTTAATTCAAAAAATATGATATGAATTTAGAAAATTCATATCTTTTTCATTTCAACTCAGAAAAATATGAATAATATATGCCTTGATTCTAGCCATAACATTGGTCATTTGACCCGAATGAGATAGGTCATTTTGAGACAGTTACATAAAGCCGAACTGGAACTGAAAATTAAGATACATAAAAGAACTGAAAATTAAGATACATGGATTAAGTAACAATCGGCCGAACTAGAACTGAAAATTAAGATACATAAAAGAACTAAAAATTAAGATACATGGCCAGATTAAGTAACAATCGGCCGAACTTGTTTCGGAATGTTGAAGTGATTCAGTCATGCTCCTGCCTACACCTGTAATACTCGCCACTGTAGTCGTCGTACTCGCCGCCGCCGTCATCGCTGTCGTCGTCGGGGTCGCCGTAATTGAACCTCTGGAGAGTACGCGTGGGCTGGACTTGAGGGTAGCGCGTTGGCTGGACTTGAGGGTAGCGCAGACGGGGGTTAGAGTCGGCGGTAGTGTCATAGGCCATGACGCTCTAGAGAGTCCGACCGCGCCACCATAGCCGACGGCCGGCCTCGTTGAAGTTAGGAGGAGGTGGGCCGTCCTCCTCGTGCCTGGCGAGCGCCCTCTCATGCCGATCCACGAAGAAGGCTTCCCAAGTAGGGAAATAGTCGGGATGCCATCTGGGATTCCTCCGCTGCTCCGGCGTGAGCTCGAAGTAGTAGTGGTTCGTGATGGCCATCCGGCGCGCCACACCTAGAGGGACAGGAGGAACCGGCATGCCTCCGACGCTCAGCATCTAGCCGACGGGGACACAGTAGCCCGGCGGGCAGGGGTAGTTCGAGGCGCAAAGCGTCTCTGCCTCCCTGGGGGTTAGTGCTACGGCGGAAGCCATGGGAAAGAGTGATGAGGTTGCAGATATGAGTCTAGAGATGTGCAATGACAATGGAGGCCAACCCCCTACATACATATATAGTGAACTAGCGGAAAGAACTGGAGGGAAGAACTGGCGGGAAGAAAAATGGCGGGAAGAAAAATGGCGGGAAGAACTGGCGGGAAGAAAAATGGCGGGAAGAAAAATGGCGGGAAAAAATGGCGGGATGAACCTTTAGTCCCGGTTGGAGACACCAACCGGGACAAAACACGAGTCAGCACTAATAATAGGGGTGAGTGCATGTCGACATTATGTCGTGCGGCGTGTACCTTGTCCCGGATGGTGTCACCAACCGGGACTAAAGATGAACCTTTAGTCCCGGTTGGAGACACCAACCGGGACTAATAATAGGGGTGAGTGTCGACATTATTTTGTAAGTGTCAACACTATGTCGAGCTGCTTGTACTATAAATAGGCATCCTTGTGAGTCCAGTCCTCCAGCCAGTTTGAGACAGGGACACCACTACGGCCAGTTTCAGGGAGATGCCGACGGAGCCCAGTCCTCCGGCATCTCCGAGAAACTGGTCATAGAGGCACTCCCTAATATGTGAAATTAGTTAGCTCCCTGGTGTATTGATCTAGTTAGAGAAGTTACAAAGCTGCAAGATGGTTTTAGAGAGCAGGGACACCACTACGGCTAGTTTCAGGGAGATGCCGACGGAGCCTAGTCCTCCGTCATCTCCAAGAAACTGGTCATAGAGGCACTCCCTAATATGTGACCGCGCGCGTTTGGAGATCAGATCTTAATGGTAAGTACGAATCGGGACAACTTCTTCTCATAGTCCTGGTCCATCCACAAAACATGACTAACACTCAAGACATGTATTAATATTAAAAACATGAACTAGAGTTACATAATATGAGCATGAACTTCTTGGCATATGCCCTTCCTTATGATCGCTTCAGACGTAACCATGGAGCATCTTCTTTACTTAACGGAATGCTTGGGTCAGTTTTCACTGTGAAGGGCGTAATTTCATCAAACTTATTATAATCTTCTGACATGTCTGTCTTGTCCTCGATTCCCACGATGTTTCTTTTCCCTGAAAGAACTATGTGACGCTTTGGCTCATCATATGATGTATTCGTTTGCATATTTTTTCTTTTTTTTGGTCTGGAGGACATGTCCTTCACATAGAAAACCTGAGCCACATCATTGGCTAGGACGAATGGTTCGTCTAAGTTCTTCATAAGATTGTTGAGATACACCGTTGTCATTCCGTACTTCTTGTCTACCTCAACCCCTCCTCCTGTTAGCTTGACCCATTTGCATCGAAACAAGGGGACCTTAAAATTAGGTCCATAGTCAAGTTCCCATATCTCCTCTATGAACCCATAATACGTGGTCTTTTGCCCATTGTCTTCTGCTGCATCGAAGCGGACACCACTGTTTTGGTTGGTGCTCTTTTTATCTTGGCCTATCGTGTAAAATGTATTCCCATTTATCTCGTACCCTTGGAAAGTACATAAAGTCGAAGACGGTGTCCTGGCCAACAAGTACAGCTGATCCCCAACAGTGGTGTTATTCGTGAGAAGTCTTTGCAGCCAGCCGCCAAAACTCGCCATGTGTTCACTTATAATCCATTCATCAGACTGCCCCGGGTGTTTGAGGCGTATTAAATTCTTGTGTTCATTGATATACGGGGCAACCAAGATAGATCTTTGTAAAACCGTGTAGTGTGCTTGATTGAGAGAATGCCCGTCCCTACATATCATTGCTTTACATCCTAGGGTGCCTTTTCCACGAAGTCTCCCCTCATGTCGTGATTCTGGAACACCAATCGCCTTAAGGTCAGGAATAAAATCAACACAGAACTCAATGACCTCCTCTGTTACATAGACCTTGGAGATGCTTCCTTCTGGCCTAGCACGGTTATGAACATATTTCTTTAAGACTCCCATGTACCTCTCAAAGGGGAACATATTGTGTAGAAATACAGGACCGAGAATGGCAATCTCTTCTACTAGGTGAACCAGGAGATGCGTCATAATATTGAAGAAGGATGGTGGGAACACCAACTCAAAGCTGACAAGACATTGTGCCACATCTGTTTGTAACCCTGGTAGGCTTTCTGGATCGATTACCTTCTGAGATATTGCATTGAGGAATGCACATAGCTTCACAATGGGTACTCGAACATTTTCAGGTAGAAGCCCCCTCAATGCAATCGGAAGCAATTGTGTCATAATCACGTGGCAGTCATGAGACTTCAGGTTTTGGAATTTTTTCTCTGCCATATTTATTATTCCCTTTATATTCGACGAGAAGCCAGACGGGACCTTGATACTGCTCAGACATTCAAAAAAGATTTCCTTCTCTGCTTTGGTAAGAGCGTAGCTGGCACGAGTTAAGTGGCATCGTTTACCCTTCTCGTTCTCAGGATGCATAGGCTCTTCAGGGGCCTTCAGACGTTGCTGGTCCTGTCGTGCTTCCGGTGTATCTTTTGTCTTCCCATACACTCCTAGAAAGCCTAGCAGGTTCACGCAAACATTCTTCGTCATGTGCATCATGTCGATTGAAGAGCGGACCTCTAAGACTTTCCAATAGGGTAGGTCCCAAAATATAGATTGCTTCTTCCACATGGGCGCGTGTCCGGCATCGTCATTCGGAACAGATAGACTGCCAGGACCTTTTCCAAAGATTACTTCTAGGTCCTTGACCATACCAAATACCTCCTCACCGGTACGGAGGACAGGCTTCCTCCGGGGTTCTGCCAGACGTTTGAAATGCTTGCCTTTCTTTCTTACTGGATGCAGGTTCGGAAGAAATCGGCGATACCCTAGGTACACAACCTTCTTACATTTATCCAAATATACACTTTCAGTATCATCTAAGCAGTGTGTGCATGCATTGTATCCCTTGTTTGTCTGCCCTGAAATTTTACTAAGAGCAGGCCAATCATTGATGGTTATGAAAAGCAATGCTCGTAGGTCAAATGGCTCCCCTTTGTGCTCATCCCACATACGTACACCTGGTTTGGCCCACAGCTGTAAAAGTTCTTCAACTAATGGCCTTAGGTACACATCAATGTCGTTGCCAGGTTGCCTCGGGCCTTGGATGAGCACTGACATCATAATGAACTTCCTCTTCATACACAACCAAGGAGGAAGGTTATAGATACATAGGGTCACAGGCCAGGTGCTGTGACTTCAGCTCTGCTCACCAAAAGGATTCATGCCGTCTGTACTTAGACCAAACCTTAAGTTCCTTGCGTCACGTGTGAAGTCCGGGTACTCTCGCTCGACTTTTCTCCACTGTGACCCATCAGCGGGGTGTCCCAACATCGCGTCTTTCTTACGGTCTTCCATGTGCCATCGCAACAACTTGGCATGCTCTTTATTTCTGAAGAGACGTTTTAACCGTGGTATTATAGGAGCATACCACATAACCTTGGCGGGAACCTTCTTCCTAGGGGCCTCGCCCTCAACATCGCCAGGATCGTCTCGTCTGATCTTATACCGCAGTGCAGTGCATACCGGGCATGCATCCAAATTCTCGTACTTCTCACCGCGGTAGAGGATGCAGTCATTAATGCAGGCATGTATCTTCTGCACGTCTAATCCTAGAGGTCAGACAACCTTCTTTGCTTGGTATGCACTGTCAGGCAACTCATTATTTCTTGGAAGAAGATTCTTCATTTTTACCAACAACTTTGAAAATGCGCTGTCAGTCACACCATTCTCTGCCTTCCATTGCAGCAAATCCAGTGTGGCACCTAGCTTTTTGTGGCCATCTTCGCAAGTTGGATACAACAATGTTTTGTGATCCTTTAACATCTGCTCCAGCTTCTCCTTCTCCTTTTCAGTTTCACATTCTTCCTTTGCATCAGTAATGGCCCGACCAAGATCGTCATCAGCGGGCCCATCTGCTCCCTCTTGATCTTCATTATCTACCTCCGTTTCATTCTCATCATATTCAGGATACATATTATGATAGTTTTCATCATCCTCTTCTTCTTCGTTGTCTTCCATCACAACCCCTTTTTCTCCGTGCTTGGTCCATGAAACCAGATCGAAGCAGGTGGGCGTGAATGGTTCTGGTATTTGAGTAGTCTTTCTTGTTCTGACAGTGAACACACGGACAGCACATAAAACCATTGTGACCACGGTTTGCATTAGCCACAACGATGAAATTTTGGAGGCCCGTAATGTACTCGGAAGTGCGGCGATCACCGTACATCCATTGCCGATTCATCTGCATTAATATGTAGTATATATCAAAAAATAATAGGGAGATGACCATTTATATATATAGTACATCAATGACACATGAAACTATAGTTGCAGACCTCGACCGAGACGGAAAGAGCAACAAGAAAGCTTATTTTGAGCTCTCGGGCATTTCACCGAACAGCTCTAGTGCATATGAAAAAAACACAAACTAGCACTCTTCACACCCTCTTGCTAGGCTCCAAAATGTGAAAGAATGGAAGAGTGGGGTGTGTGTGGGCTGGGGTGGTGTCTTATATAGCCCCCCCCTTTAACACCGGTTCGTGCCACGAACCGGTGTTAAAGGGAGGGGTGCGCGGGCCACTGGTGGAGGGACCTTTAACACCGTTTCGTGGCACGAACCGGTGTTAAAAGGGGGGCTCCTTTAATGCCGCACAGGGCACGCTGGTACGGCCCCCCCTTTAACACCGGGTCGTAGAAGAACCGGTGTTAAAGCCCATTTTCGGGATCAACAAAAGCCCTCGTTTCCACTAGTGTAAGCGGCACTAGTTAAACACCACGGCCTTTTTCCTTCTGAATTGGTCATAGATGTCTATAACCATTATAGATGGTCACATATTCTATGACCAACTGTACTGATCATAGACTGTCTTTTCTGTCCACGTTAGATCCTACTTGGCCAATCATATGTGCCAAATCTGTGACCAAATCAAATGGTCATCCATCATATTTAACCAGGTTCAGTTAGATTTTTCATATGGGCCAAGGCCAACAATCCTGTCGTTTTTATATGGCATTCTTGGCTATTTTTAGTCCATTTCTATTTGGGCTTTAACCTTTATGATTCATTTTTTCAATGTTTGGACCCTCCCAAATGCCTTACGACCAGGTGGTTTAGAATGGTCATAGATCCATGACAAAAAAATCCATTGTTGTTAAGAAAAGGTCAATAATGAGTAGATTTCTTGTAGTGGGCCAGAGCTAACCCTAGACGACCTGCGCCGCGCGAGACCATGGGGAACAAATCAGGAGAAGTAGGGTAGGCATAGCCATGGAGGAGGACTAGAGGAAACGAGGGCGGTGGCTGCCGGTGTTGGTGGTGGTAGCCGTCGATGGAGATGATATAGCGTAGAGGGAGAGGAGAGCGAGCTAGACGTGGTGAGGGGAATCATACGCTCAGCACCCATGTCTGGCTCGGCGAGCCTCTCTATTGAGCCACGAACTTCCTCGAGCGAGCCACCAACACACATTTTGGAAAATTTTAGGTAGCGAGCCTATCTAGGCTCGTCTCGATATTTTCTGAGCTTGACCGAGCTGAGCCTTGAGCTAGCTCGTGTCGGCTCGAATCCACCCCTACCTTCCTTTATGGTTGTGTTGTTTAGATTCCTATGAAGTAAAATGTAACACTCCAGTTTTACTTAAATAGTATTTAGGGTTTTGATTGTGCATTCATGAGCATCATTTCTTAAAAATGCATGTAAATAAAATAAAGTAAAACCCTAAACCCTAGCTTTTTACTCTCTTTGAAAGCTATTCAAAATTGTTTTCATATTTTGAAAAGTAGCAAAAATGTATGGAGCCCAAATTGACTAAAGGGGTCCCTACCGTTTTTATATACATTTTGTAAACCTTCTGTTATATTGAAATTATCAAAAAAATATTTGAAATGTTTATACAAAGAGACACTACAAGAAATGGTGTTAACTTATGACCTTCTTATAGTGATGAGGAATGAAATCGTCATAGATTTATGACGATTTCGCACTAGAGGGTAATGCACTGTTTAGAGAGGTTAAAATCCTATTAAATTATGACGATTGTGTCAAAATCGTGATAATTTCATCACATAAAATCGTCATATTCTACACGATGCAGCTTAGAGCCTTATTTATATCCTATTATGAACAATTTAAATCGTTATATTGTCTAAAATAAAATAAATTGATTTAACTAGTTGGCCACATCAGCAATTATACTTACGTGGCATGTCCATGTGTCAATATGCGTCTATTTAACAAGTAGACCAACCAAACTAAAATAAATCAACAAAAACTAGTGCAGAAGGGGATCAAACCCAAGACCCCAAGGTACATGCTCAATATTGATCAAACTTGAGAACCACCACGTCACAGTATTATTATGTTCTAATTGTGCAGTTATTCTATACTAATATAACATTGATATGCTTTTTTCAAAAATCCATGATAAAAGGCGCAAAAAGATGGACAACCCAGAAGTCGAACGGGACCTATTCAAACAAACGGAAGACCCTAACCATCCCGCCACTGTTATGTTTTGGTCATATTACCGCGATTCATATTTATAAACATGATCTGTTTCGGTCCACCTAGGCCTTGGCGGCCTGGACTCCGGTCCAGATTGGGTGGCATGGGCCTTGGGTTCAGATCGGTCCACCTGGTCCTTGCGGCCTAGACTCCGGTTCAGATTAGTAAATGATCTAGTCCAGATCGGGTGATGCATTTAGGCAAGTTTTTTTTCTATTATCTTAATTTTTTATCTTTTTTATAAGAAGTCCAAATGAATTGATTTTTGGCTCTAAATTTTAATAAAATTCAGTTACATCCTCCTAGGTTGTTAATTTTCAATACTTTTATTATTTCAAAATAGTGTATTTACTAATCTCACATGAGTCCATGGTACGGACAATATCATAATTCAAAATATAATTTTGAAACTAGGGTTTTAAATTAAAATATTTCTCCTTAAGTCTTGCTAAAATAGCATTGGATATCTGATAAAATAGCATATTGTAAATCTAAAAATGAATTTTTTGAAAAAACACGAGCATCATATGATGTACATGTAGTTCAAATCGGATCCACTTCCTACCGATTTAGCAGGAATTCGTCTTTTTACGAGGGGTGGACGGAAAGGTTTGAGATATCCCGGTTGGGACATTGTCCCTGAAATGTGGTGTACTACTTTTTGGAATGGTGGTACCATTTTGAAACTTTCATTTGGTGGTTGCTTCACAAAACACCTCGTTTTTAGCACTAGAAAAATGGAAAATGGCATTTTGGTACAACCTACAGGAAAACTTCCTCCTGCAACCGCCATCCCACGCTACACATCCGTGCATAATATAGGAACATTATCGCAAATTATACCGCGATTCTAGCCATATCATTGGTATTTTGTCCTGAAAGCCATGAAACCTCGAACATGATAGCTCATTTGTGAGAAGCTTTTTTTGAGACACTTGCAATATACGAAGTTTGATATTTTTCTTGCAACTATGTCACATAATAAGACACCACGCGAAGGATTTGCGTTGATCGGACCGTTTTTGAATTTTTTATGCCGGTTTCCAACTATGGTTAAAACGACGGGCATGACAGTTCTTAGCTAGGGGCCGAGACTCGCTAAAATTGCATTGGATCTCTGAAGAAATAGCTTATTGTGAGTCTAAAAATCATGTTTTGAAAAAATAATGGGCATAAGATAATGTACCTGTAGTTCAAATCGGACCCACTTCCTACCGATTCGGTAGGAATTTGTCTTTTTCGCTAGGGATGGACGAAAAGGTTTGAGATACCACAGTGTAGAGGTCCCAACCTTTAATAAGGTAGAGATCCCTGTGTTTACAATGCTAGTCCCTGGATCAATAGCTAGCATCCACAGTTTAAGATGTAATATCAAGAAACAAAGGTCATAATACAACTTTATAACCAGGAATAAAATAATTCATTACATCTTACATAGCTCATTTGGCTATCTCATTACAATGCAACAGAAATAACTATAGCATGGAGTCCTTCATCTTCAAAGTGCCACAGGAAATCATGTTGGTTGTAGACTTGTAATCTTATTCAACACACTTCACTAACAACAAACAAAACCTGCAACATAATAAGTTATAGCCACATGGGTCAATACATTTGAATTGTATTGACAAGTGATACTATGGTAGAATAATGGTATCTATCATCTATATGCATTTGGCTAAGTGGAGCTTAGGCTTGCTTTGTTCAAAATAGATTTTCCTTATAAGTTGAAAACACTAAGCTTTTGTTTGTCAAAATCACCCAAGGCATCTACCAATGAAAATTGGTGATCCTTTAACCCTTGTTCAACCACAATTTTTTAACTTAGAAATTAGGATGAGGAGATCCTTGATAGCTTCCATGTCTTGATGCTCAAATTGTCCATTGCCGGGGACACGACTAAGTACTTAGATTTTACTCTCTCGAGAGGTGGTGCACTTTCCCCACAAGACTCGACATGCATCAAGACAAGATATTTCAGAAGCCTTCCCTTAGACCAAAATGGACGCGTTCCCAAACCTATCACCCCCTACCACCAACTGTCCATCTGGCTAAGTTATTGCAACCTATATGATCTAAGCAGAGCCCATAATGCCAAGTGGCTGCACTTGAAGCTTCTCAACATTTGACATCTCAAATCTCTTTGTTCCTGGGTGGCATTCCACAAGTGAGATACACAGGGTAGGCCATTGAAAAATGGGCCCTGGTAACCACTCAACAAAAATCCATCCATGCAATTACCATTCCACCCAGGTGTTTCTTTCACTTAGTTGTTTTATTAAGAAAAACATAAGTCAAAGACTTAGCAAAAATTTTCCATAGCATGTACATTATCCACCCTTGTTTGATACTAGCTAGGCTAAGCATGGTAATATAGCAAGTATCTTAACTTAGAGAAAATTCTAACAAGTCTACAACTACTAGGACTCCCCAAGCATAGCATATA
Source organism: Avena atlantica (assembly GCA_910589765.1). NCBI lineage: Eukaryota > Viridiplantae > Streptophyta > Magnoliopsida > Poales > Poaceae > Avena > Avena atlantica. The sequence continues at coordinate 423,144,841 of OU342733.1, forward strand.
GATACTTAGCAAAAATTATCATGCTAATAGGTTATAAACATTTTAAAACACCTATTGGTCATTTATAAAAGTGGCAAGGTCATTTGAAAATAGATTAGTGTAAATGGCCATTTAAATCATTTTTGTTTTGCTAGAAATGATTTAAATAAAAGTAATAATTTATAGTGTTTGACAAATATATTTTTAAACACAAATGTTAGTGTTTTAGGGTCGAGTGTTTAATATTAAACCATTTTCAAAAGGTTTCACCTAAAACCCATTTTTAAATCAAAGCATCATTTTATTTTGTTAGAAATGCTTTTAAACAAAGTAATATCTTACTAGGGTTCATGAAATATATTTTTAATCCCAAAACTTGGTGTTTAGGGTCAGAGAGTTTAAATCAAATCAATTTCCAAAGGTTTTACTCAAAAAGCATTTTTAAACCATAATCAATATTTTTATTTTACTAGAAATGCTTTTATTCAAAGATTTATTCCTTAGTATCACAAAATATAATTTTAAATCTAAAAGTTGTTTTTTATGGTCAGTAGATTCAAAAAAAATCATTTGCAAAAGATTTTACCCTAAAATCATTTATAGAATAATTTTATGTTCAAAATATGCCTAAACAAGTTTCTGCAAAAACAACTAATTTTACAGAAGCAATTTACTAAACAAAGGGCATGGTTGTAAAGTAATCCTTTTGATGATTCCATTGATATAAAATTTGTAAAATTTGGACGTGTAGATTTAAAGTTATGAATTTTACAAATCTACCCATCTAAGAGACAAATTTCAGTTTTTAAAACGTAACACTGGCCACGTGGCTGCTTCTTACTGGCGCATACCGGTTCGCATGGATCGATCGATACTGGCCGTTAGATCTAAGTCGCACCGCACGGTACAAAATCAATCTTACCGCTTCGAATAGGGAATATATCGTAGCCGACAGATGTGTATCCTACGATTCCTAGCACTCTAACCACAATCTGGCGGTGCTCGACGGTGGCGCGTGGAGGCGACGCTCTGGAGGTGGCATAACGGTGATACTAGTAAGCGCGGGAGAGGGAGAAGATCATTATCGGACTCGCCGTGGTGTGCTGAAGCTCGAGGTGGTCGTAGTTGTCTAAGGGGCGCACGAGAACGAAGAGGATTGCTCGCCGGAGTTCACGAAGGCGTCGGGCTCGTCTGTTCTTCGTCGAAGGCGAGGATTGAAGGCATGCTAAGACAAGCGGAGGGCACCTTTAGAAGCGCACGAGTGTCACGTGCACATGAGCATCAAAGATAGGGGAAGGGGAGGTCAGGGCTCACCAGTAGAGCTCATCGGAGAAGTGGCAGACGGTGGCGATGTTCTGTCGTCGAGGTTGCCGATGATGTGGAGCGCGCGCGGGCGAGCTGAGGATACTGGTAGGTGCGTACGGGTATGGAGAGTAGGCTCGTAGGTTCTACGGGGCAAGGTAAGTCAAGGTATGGCCGAAATTCGCCGAGGAAGGTCGTCGGAGCAGCGTCGGTTGCAGGGAAAATTGGAGCAGCCTGGTGGCTCATAGGCAGAGAGGTTTGAGGGGAAAGGAAGGGAAGAGGGAGGAGGTTAAATGGGCGAGGTCTCAGGGAGGAATCAACACAGTGTTATGGCGAATTTGTTGGGGAGGTGACACCAGATATGGTCAAGACAGGGGAAGATAAAAGGAATTTCCCCTGTCATATGCCGAGTTACTGTCTATATCGGCCGAATCATATAAAGGTCGGCCGAGATAAGCACGGCCATAATACCTATGGAAGGAGATGTATACTACCCGGCCGACATACGAGTTAAGTCGGCCGAGTAAGTTCGAATAATCTGAATGCAGGTGAAGGACAAGCCGAGTTAAGCGAGACATGGCCGAATGACATGAAGCTTGCAGGAGAAGGAGATGCCTATAGTCAAACCCTAGCCACGGCCTAGGGAGAATCTAACAGAGCCAAGCGCAAAGGACAAGGCGCAGAGCAGCAGAAGGGCAGAAGGAGGTCACGGGGGTGACAGTCCTGGAGCCCAAGGCGTGCAGGTGGGGTTCTCTAGAATTTTGTCGTCGTTAGAATGGGGACACCGAAAGGAGACCGCCGAGTTACTATATTAGGACAAGCATATTCTTTGAATATGCTTGCCACATCAGCCCTAGAGGAGCCAAGGCACCCCTTTATAAGGAGAGGCATGGACTCCAGAGAGGGTATCGGCTCATTCTACACCGTTAGGCTTGTAAAGTTCATCTTTTCTTCCTGCATACAGCTCAAGGAGCACTTGTAGTTCAAGAAAGGAGAAATAAAGATCTGTATGTTGGTCATTCCCGTGTAGAAATAACTATATCTTCCCTCCCCAGATCCCTCTAGCATCCATTGGCCCCATACTTTATCCTACCCATGGCATCTGCCGTGCCACCACCACGACAGTTGGCGCCCACCGTGGGGCCAGCAGCGGTGCTAGCTGGAGTCATGATCCGGACGGGAAACTTCATCCACACTGGCGAGCGCGTTGTCTCTGGCTTAGTCCGGAGATTTGATCTCTCTGACTATGTCAGCGATAACGCAGGCAGCTTCAGGGGAAAAACTCCTCCGCGCAATGGCGTCTTCATCAACTTGGGCATGCACCAGATCTACGTCTGCGTCGACACCTCCGGCGTTTATCCTCACCAAGTTATTGTTGCAGGAGAGCCCCCCTTAGCGCCATAAACGGTCGGCGTGGAGAACGCCCCGTCAGCAGCGTCGAGGTGATGGTCGCAGCCGGGGTGCAGGTGGGAGCAGCAGGCGCCGGATCAAGCAAGGATCCGACGATGGGAGTACAGGTGACCACAAAACAGGCAGCTCCACAGCCCACCGAGGTAGATCCTTCGGCAGCCAAGCCAGCCGAGGTGCAGGAGACGACCCCTAAGGCACCAAGGGTAAGATGGCCACCTCTGGAAAGACCAGAAAATATTCTCCAGGCAACTATAAATAATATGACTACGCCTGTAGCGCCGATACTTTATCCGGCTAATGCTTAGGCAGAATTAGAAGAAACCAGACAAAAAGTACTGGTAGAGGCAAAAAAGGTGTCGGCATTGCGGGAGTCCTTAAACAGGACCCTACGAGAATATGCTAAGGAAAATAAGTTGGATGTCGCCCCCGAGCGGGTTGATGAATTAAGATTGAGAGGGAAAACCCTCATGGATGATATCAATAAAGAGCATGAGACTCATAAGGCAGATTCAGTCGATCTAGGCTTGCCGAGGTATAGCACCCCGGCAAAGAACCTATGTAACATCCCAAAAATACTAAACTTGGATCATCAAACTCTAAGCATCAAAATTAGGGTTAACAAAAACTTTTCTAAATAAAATTATGAAAGCATGCATATGTGTATGCATTTCATTTGAAATTCTTTTGAACCAACTTGTTTGTGTGTTCCTTTGCTTGTAAATGGATGCTTAGGTGAAATAAACATCATTTAAACATTTCCCACACTTTTCCCAAAGACAAGTAAATCAAAACAAATAAAATAAGGGAATCGTCATTTTGACCAATTTAACTCCCATGCCTACTTTGGCTATCTCAAACTTTCAGAACCTAACAGAAACTTTTCTGGATCTTTGCACCCCTTGATTGTACTCATAAAAAAGTATCAAGGCCCACTTTGTGATCATCCAAAAACTTTCAAATGCATAGTTTAAATGACATTTCAAAATTGAATCTTTCTCATATGGGAAGATCCCACTTTTTCAAAAACCACTCAAACAAGCGCAACTTTCAAAACCCAAGCATCTGCAGACTCACCAGCACCAACCTAGCACACCCACCAAAAATCTTTTCAAAATTGAAAACTTGAGTTCTTGAGGCCATTTCATCAAACAGTTGGCAAACACAAATCAAACAAAATCCAAACACTATTGTGAGAAGTGATTGAAGCCTCACTTGTTCCCTCTATAGCTCACAAGCATATCAGTAGATCATCTAGCAAGTTAAACAAAGCACTAGCCTCACTGTAAGCTGGGCAATGACATCAATGGTGAACAGCCGAAGCTCACCATGCCACCCTAGTGGAGACATCAAGCTAGGAGGAGATTTAGCCGGGCCAACCTTATCTAGGAGACAGCCCACCGTCCACTGCCACTCCCTGTCGAACGCTCGAACCTTGACAACCTCCGGACCACACGCACGGACCACGCCCAGCTCGTTAGCAACCGTGCCGAGTATGCGCCAGAGCGCCACGCTCGACCGAAGCCCACAGACCGCGCGCCGCCCTCGCCGCGTGCATACGTGATCGCCACCGACCCAGGAGACCGCCAGACATCATCGTTCGCCGCCCCATGCCGCACAGCCACCGCTTGTCGTTGAAGACGCCGCCTTTGCCGCGCAGAGCATCGCGCGTTCCAGACCAAACCGCACCGCCCCTACGCGCGCATTAAAGCCGTAGAGCATCGCCAGGAGACCACCAAGCGATCGCCACCGCCAGTCATGCCTCTAGCCGCCCGTAGCCATGTCGCCACCATCGCCTGCCCATGTCGTTCGGTCTCGTCGTCGTGACTATAAATAGAGGCCACCCCCGCTCGAATTCTTCACACCATTCCACTCCTCTCTCACCCAGAACCACCCCACCTCAGTCCCAGAGCAAGGCGAGCAGCGCATCTCCAGAATCACGCCGTAGCAGGCCGCCTCTGGAGAAGAAGGGCGCCGTCGATTTCGTCCACCCCAGGAGCTGCAGCGACCACCCCTGAGTTCACCGTCGTCGACTTCGTCGTTCGCCCGCCTCGCCGACCCTCGCCTGCACCCAGGTGAGCCCCCAATGACCCCCACTGGCCGCGCTAGGTTTATGTCTCGTCGGCGTTGCCCAACGCCGACGATGACCCTCAGCCGTTGGATTAGAACCAGATCGAATGCACCACATCGCCCCATACTGTTTCGCACCCCTGTCTCACTAATGCATGGGGACAGCCACTTAAACAGCCCGCGGAAGCGCTGCGCTTAGCAGGCCGGCCCAGTATCCCTTCCCGCGCAGCCCAGTTATTTGAATTAAACCTTTTCCATTTTATTTCAAACACACTTCTGTACCCAGTTTTAAAAATCAACCCAGATCGATTCAGTGCACCAAATTGAATGAAACCAATTTTGTTAGAAAGGTCTGGGAATATTGAATCCAAGCCCGTTGGATTCAAGTCATTTGGATCTGTAGATCAACCTTGGCAAAACTAACAAGGAAGAAGCTTTTCTGTATTCAAAATTTTTTCAAATTAAAACCAAAATAGCTTTTGAGTTGATTCCAACTCTCAAAAATCACATTTAACCATACCTTTCATAATATATAGAAATATATAGGTTTACTTACAAAAATAATGTTCAAGTAATAAAAGAATGCTACATAGGCATTTCTAGCCACTTTAATTAATTAAAATAAAAGGGTAAAACCTTATTAAATTGTGACACCACTTTAAATCACATTCCCATGGACTAAAATATGTGGTGATGACATGTGTCAACATGACCCCATGTTTGGTTTGGAGAATATTAAATCTTAAGTAATTTTTCAATGAGTAGAAATTACTTTTCTGAAAATAAAAGGAATTAAACCAAGCTTTAATTGTAATGTTAGTGATGATGCTTTTGTGTGATGATTGCAAGTAGTTAAGTATTGTTTGGTGATTGGGTACATCGTATTTATTTATAGACGCTAGTACCGACCAAGGATATGAGGAGGAAGGAGGATACTACGAAGAAGAAGCCGAGGAGAACTTCAACCACTACTCTGCACAAGGCAAGCTAAAACTTGCAAGATACTTTACCTATGCAAGCCTAATACTACTAGTGAATGTGCAAGTTAACCCTTGCAAGATATTCCACTGATGCAAACAAACCCTTACTTGTTACCATGCCTACTATATGCCTTAAGCATATGTGATCATACCCACTTGATAACCCAATCCTAGTTTTATTTGCAAGCTTTCTATTTTATTTCCTTATCAAAGCTACTTCCTTAGAGATTACTCAAGTGACTTGTAGATTCTAGAAAGATATAGTTGAAGGTTGCCTAAATAGCATAAAATTTGGCCTAAGCTAGAAACCTTGATACCATCCTAAGATATAAGGTTGTACTTAGTTGAAACTCCACTAGTCTACCACCCCTCATTAGTACTTACCCCCACTTGTAGATGCTAGTGCTAAGCATAAAACTTGACCAACTGTAGATGGGAATACTTGGTGAAAATGGTTATGAAAACCTTAGAATGATGGATCATTCTACTGAGATGTTTTGACATGTGTTTCCGAACACCAGATGATTATGGTGACAAAAATGTTGAGGCATGAGCCTTAGCCCTTTATAAAACTGATGGTTGTCTGGATGCGATACCATTCCAATTTTATCGTACAACCATAATACCCGAAGGTTGGGTAGGGCTTGACTGGAAACTTATATACCTTAGTATTAGTTCCCTCGCGGCCAAGGTCTGAGCCGAGGCTACCTTGTGAAGATTGTCCACCTGTGTAGTACCCAAGATGACAGTTGGTCATGGTTGGGAGGCCAAACTCACAGGTTAGGATTGAAAGGTTAGGATTGATTATCCGCATACTGAGTATGGTGAATTCAGGATTTGTTCCTGACGGATGTATCGAATGTTGTGGTGAAAGTGTACAATCTCTGCAGAGTGTCAAACTATTCGAATAGTCGCGTTCGCGGTTATGGACAGTTGGAGTGGCCATACTGTTCCCCCGTCAGATGTTTTCAAAAGACTTGTGAAATGAATTGAGACCTTGACTTGACCACAACAGGGTTGTGATACGAAATGCAATTCCCCACTTAGGTGTTATAAACCTCAACTAGCTCCCTTGCTTCTGAGCCTAGTAGGGATAAATCTGGATTTTTGCAAAACAACCCTAGAGCCTAGTGTCCTATTATCCAAAAACCCTTTTAGTTGTTAGTATTAGTTTGCGAGTACTTAAAGAGTACTCATGGCTTTGTCCCTGGCTATTCCCGTGGCCATACTATGAAGAGGAGTACCTGGAGGATGGACCCCAGGAAGGTTACGAAAACTAGGATCATCTCCCATCGTCAGCATTGCCTGTCACCCCGAAGATGGAGCTTCGCCTACGCTACCTTTATTATTACGTATTCCGCTGCTTGAGTTGTATTAAGAACTGGATCATGAGATCCTTATTTGTGTAAGACCTTATGTATGGTTTGTAATGGATGATGTACTGTGGTGTCCAATTCTGTTATGTCTCGCAAAAATGGTAATCCTGGGATTGCGATGTATGGCATAACAGGCATCTGGGATTAAAAATCCGGCTGTTGACAAGTTGGTATCAGAGCCATCCTGACCATAGGAGATCCTAGTTAGACTGGACGTTTAAATCAAAAAACATAGTTTCAAAACCCAAAAGAAACAAATATTTAAAAAAACTTATTCCCATTCATATCTCTTACTTCTTTCATGAAAATTCATGTTCCTCAAAAACTCTTGCAAAATACATAAAAATTTGACACACTTGATCACTCTACTAACGTACTCATCTTATATTCTTCTAGATGGACGTGAAGTACAACAAGTTTTACCAATTGGGAAATGGCGGAGACCTTATCTTTGAGAGGGATTTGGACCAGCTTTCGGAACTTCTGGAGCGCCCGCACCCTGAGTTCTTCGGAGCTCGGCTCAATGATCAAGGAGGAGAAGATCTGCAGTGGCTAATTGTTGCAAGTCTCCGAGGGAAGATTGAACCTCCCACTGCTGAGGGAATTCAGTTTACCTTGAGAGAGAAAAACTGGCTCGATGGACTTGCCAGGGCCATGCAGGAAAGTCTTGCCCGTCTGTGTGGGCAGAGCATCAATCAGATCAAGGGAACTCGCTTTGAGTTTTGCCCGAGACGTGATGCAAATGGAAAACCACTGGAAGCACCATACCACCCCGAGCTGAAGACTCAATTGGACCACCTTAGCTTCATGATGTACGATCGTCAGCAGGAGTTGGATAATTGTTGTGACTACTCCAACCACAAGTCTGCCATCATCAAGAAGAAGGATCAAACCATCACCATGCTAGCAACGGATCGCAAGTCTCGCCGCCATCAGCTCGATAAGAAGGAGCGCATCATTGCCCGTCTTCGCCACCGCATCTCATCTTTGGAGGAGACAATCCACGAGACAGACATGCAGTTGGAGGAAAGGGATAATGCCGGAGAGGACCTTCGTGGCGACCCCTACTCCTATCTCAACCATGATGATGATTTTCTGGAGGATCAGGCTATGGATTTCTTCACCGATGAGGATCATTTCGCCTTCATTGATGATGAAGCCATCGATTCCGAGGAGTAGTAGCACTTGAGCACTAGTGTAGTGAATAGTATTCGGTCCCACTATATCGTAGTTTTCAGAATGGTTCTTAAAACCATCCGTTTTCTTTGTTGTGGTGTGTGTTGTATCCTGTGCTATGAGTGAATGAATGAAAAGCAAGTTGCTAGGAAAATCTGAGTCAAACTTTAAAAACTATTCAAAGTCCCCGAAACCTTAGAAATTTCCCTCTTTTCTCATGATCTATCTAAATCTTCAGATGCCACGCGGAGGAAGTTGTTCATCCCCGGACCCGATGTTGCAGATCCTGCAAATGTTGACTTCTGACCGTGAAGCTGAAAGAGTGGAACGTCAAGCCAACCTAGCCACCCTGCAACAGATAGCTCACCTTGCCCACAACAACCAAGGCCACGGAAATCAAGACAACCATGGATCTAAGCTCAAGAATTTCCAGAATACCAACCCACCTATTTTCACTAAGTCAGAAGAGCCCCTAGACGCCGATGATTGGCTGCAAACCATGGAAAATAACTTAGAAGTCACCGGAGTGGAAGCCAACGAGAAAGTTCTGTTCGCCACCTACTATCTAGCCGGAGATGCTAGGGCATGGTGGAACAGTGTTCGCGCAATGACCGGAGGCCAGATGATGACCTGGGAGGAATTCAAAGTCAAGTTCAGCAGAACCCATGTTCCACCGGGTTTGATCAAGAGGATGAGAGACGAGTTCAGAGAGCTGAAGCAAGGAAGGATGACTGTAGTAGAATACCATGACAAATTTTTGTCCTTAACGAGGTATGCCCTGGATGAGATCGACACGGAAGCCAAGAAGAAAGAGAGATTCCTGAATGGTCTACATGATGAGATGCAGACGGTGTTAGTCAATATCCCCTTTGCTGAAATTGAAGCCCTTGTAGACTGTACTATCCAGATGGAAGGAAAGATCAACAAAGCCAACGAGAACCGCAAGCGTCGCATGATGCATCAGCCAGGAACCCATCAGACCCCAAAGTATCGCCCTAACCCATCTCCCGTATTTTCCCCAAGAACAAACATACCCCCGATGAACCGTCCCACCTATCCCAACCGTGGAAACACTAGACCCGGAGGAAATCACAACAACCCCGGCAACTCTAGCAATTTCAACCGTGCCCCACCCAAGTTCAACAACAACAATGCTGCCACCAACACCAACACTACCCCGAGGACTGGAGGCAATGTTGTGCCTGTAGCAGCAAAGGACAAGTCGCAAGTGACTTGTTATGACTGTGGAAATAAGGGTCACTACTCCAACGAGTGCCCAAACAAGAAGAATGCCGCAGCCCCCAATACCAATGCCCCAGATCAGCAGCAGCGTCGTGTTCAGCCAGGAAGAAGATTTTCCCTAGGGAATTCACTCAACCGCAATGGCCGTCTTTTTCTCATGCATGCTGAAGAAGCCCAGGAAGTGCCAGATGTCATGCTGGGTATGTTTTCTGTTAATTCAGTACTTGCAAGAGTGTTGTTTGATTCTGGTGCATCGCATTCATTTGTCACCGAAGAATTTGCATGCACTAGTAAAATTCAACCAACCAAATTGAAGCATGTGATGACTGTTCAAATGCCCAGATCAACCACCAAGGCTAGGCAAATTTGCAAATCCGTCCCTATCCGAATCCATGGCATAGATTTTTAATGCTAATCTGATAGTATTCGGAACTAAATGTTTGGAAGTAGTACTAGGAATGGATTGGATGTCCAAACATAAAGGATTGATTGACTGTGCCAAGAAATCAATAACCATGACCAGTACCGCCGGAATGTCAGTCGAGCATATATCTGAAACCTTACCTCGTCAATTCAAGTGCAACAAGAGTATAGCCCAACCTACCATTGACCAAGTCCAGATAGTCTGTGAATACCCCGATGTATTTCCAGATGTTTTGCCCGGTATGCCCCCAGATCGGGATATCGAGTTTATCATCGAACTAATCCCCGGAACAGGACCAATAGCCTAGAGACCATATAGTATGAACCCGTCGGAACTAGAAGAACTGAAGAAGCAACTGGATGCCATGCTAGAAATTGGATTGATTCAACCAAGTGCGTCACCTTGGAGATCACTTGTTTTGTTCGTGGATAAGAAAGATGGAGGTAACCGTTTGTGTACGGATTATCAGAAGTTGAATGATGTCACCATCAAGAACAAATACCGCTTGCCCAAGATAGAAGATCTGTTTGATCAGTTGATTGGTGCCAAAGTGTTTTCTAAGATTGATCTTAGAACTGGTTATCATCAACTCAAGATTCGTGCACAGGATATTCCAAAGACTACCTTTACCACCAGATATGGATTATACGAGTATACTGTCATGTCTTTTGGACTAACCAATGCCCCCTCTTATTTCATGAACCTCATGAATAAGATTTTTATGAACTTCCTGGATAAGTTTGTCGTTGTTTTCATCGATGACATTCTGATTTATTCCAAATCAGAAGAAGAACATGAGCTACACCTAATTAAAGACCATTCTTGGAACCCTTAGAGAGCATCAGTTGTATGCCAAGTTTATCAAATGTGAATTCTGGTTACAGGAGGTAGGATTCCTCGGTCACATTGTATCAGTCGGAGGAATTGCCGTTTACTCTACCAAAGTGAAAGATGTCGAAGATTGGCAAGGCCCAACCACTCAAACCCAAGTTCATGCATTTCTCGGATTGGCGGTATACTACCGCAAATTCGTAGAAGGATTCTCAAGTATCGCCAGACCTATGACCCAATTGCTGAAGAAGGACAAGAAGTTTGAATGGACCGACAAGTGTGAAGCGAGTTTTCAAGAACTCAAGAGGAGATTGATTTCAGCCCCAATCTTGATCATGCCGGATATCACGAAGCCCTTCGATGTGTATTGTGATGCATCCAAGATCGGTCTCGGATGTGTGCTAATGCAAGAAGGTAAGGTTATATCTTATCTATATTGGCAATTCAAGCAACATGAGCAAAATTACCCAACCCATGACCTCGAACTCGCAGCCGTAGTTCTAGCCCAGAAGACATGGAGACATTACCTGATGGGAAACCGTTGCGAGATTTATTCGGATCACAAGCGCCTGAAGTATATATTCACCCAGAAGGAGCTGAATATGAGACAGAGGATATGGATTGAGCTAATCAAGGATTACAACCTGGACATTCACTATCACCCTGGTAAAGCCAATGTGGTAGCAGATGTCCTTAGCAGATTGCCGTGCCGCTTGAACTCCATGATTTTGAAGGAGCAACCAAGTCTGCACAAAGCGATGGAAGATTTTCGAATAGAATTAGTAAGTGAAGGATTTTTGGCTAGCATAGAACTTCAACCCACTTTGATCATCTAGATCAAAGAGGCGCAGAAAGGAAATGCTAGTATCGACGGAATCAAGCGTCGTATCGGTACATGCAAAGTACCTGGATTCACCGAAGACGAAGGAGTTCTGTGGTACAAAGGACGCCTTTGTGTACCAGCAGATTCTGAATTGAAAGAAGTTATTTTGAAGGAACCTCATGATACTCTTTATTCTATCCACCCCGGAGGAACGAAGATGTATCAGGATTTGAAAGAGCAATTTTGTTGGCATAAGATGAAGAGAGAAATCAGAAGCTATATCGCCAAGTGTGATATATGTCAGCGAGTCAAGGCAGGACATCAAAGACCCGATGGATTGTTGCATCCCTTGCAGATTCCGGAATGTAAATGGGATTCAGTTGGAATGGACTTTATCACTGGACTACCTACTTCTAGTAGGGGAAATGACTCTATCTGGGTCATAGTGGACAGATTGTCAAAAGTCGCCCATTTCTTGCCCATCAAGACCACATATCAGAGTTCGAAGCTAGCAGAGTTGTAGATCGCTAGAATAGTTATTTTGCATGGAGTCCCCAAGAACATTGTACCTGATCGAGGAACTCAGTTTACCTCAAGATTCTGGAAGAAAGTTCAAGAAGGTTTAGGAACCCGCCTAGATTTCAGTACCGCGTATCACCCTCAGACAGATGGACAAACGGAGCGAGTAAATCAAATACTCGAAGATATGCTGAGAGCATGTGTGGGAAGACTGTCTGCCGTTTGCAGAATTTTTTTCATACAACAATAGCTATCAAGCCAGTTTGCAAATGGCCCCATTTGAATTTATGTATGGAAGAAAGTGTCGCACCCCTTTGAACTGGTCGGAAGTAGGAGAGAGTTAGATTTTCGGACCCGACATCCTACGAGAAGCAGAAGAGAAGGTTCACAAGATTCGTGAGCACCTCAAGACTGCCCAATCCAGACAGAAGAGTTACACTGACAAGAGACGTCGAGACCTCGCCTTCAACATAGGAGATTTTGTTTATCTGAAAGTGTCGCAATTGAAGGGAATGCAACATTTCCAACTCAAAGGAAAGTTAGCCCCCAGATATATCGGACCTTTCAAGATTTTGAACCGTCGAGGAGAAGTATTGTTGGGGGGGTGACCCCGGATAGGTTAAAGACGGGGAAAGACGAAGGTACGATCCCCGTCTGGTTTCCGAGTTAAAGTCTAAGTCGGCCGAGTCTTGTAGAAGTCGGCCGACATATGGAGGCGAGAGGCCCGTATATGTATATTAAGACATTACCCGGCCGAGATATTACGTAAGTCGGCCGGGTTAGCCTGAGTGATCTTGATGCAGCTGAAGGACGATCCGAGCTATGCAAGGAAGGACCGAATGATATGAGGCTTGCAGGAGAAGGATAAGCCTGAAGTCAAACCCAAGCTGCAAGCTAGGGAGAATCTGAGCAGAGCCAAGCGCTATGGACAAAGGCGCAGAGTGACAAAGAGGCAGGAGGAGGTCACGGAGTTGACAGTCCAGAAGACCGAGGCGCACAGGAGGGGTCCTCTGGAACCTTGCCGTCGTTAGAGGGGCGACAGGGAAAGGGGGGCGCCGAACTGCTATATTGGGACAAGCATATTCCTCGAATATACTAGCCACGTCAGCCCTAAAGGAACCCAGGGCTCTCCTTTATAAGGAGAGGCTTGGACTCAGAAGGGGGGATCGATTAGAGTTAGAGCCGTTAGGATGGTAAAGTTCCTCTCTTCTCCCTGTAAACAACTCAAGGAGCACTTGTAGCCTAAGGAAGAAGAAATAAAGACCTTTGCCTTAATCTTTTGTGTGTAGAATCTAATACATCTTCCCTCCCCAGATCCCTCTAGCATCTATTGGCCCCATACTTTAGCCTACCCATGGCAACTGGCGTGATACCACCACGATAGTTGGCGCCCACTGTGGGGCCAGCAGCGGTGCTAGCTGGAGTCATGATCCGGACGGGAAACTTCATCAACACGGGCGAGCGCGTTGTTTCTGTCTTGGTCCAGAGATTTGGTCTCTGTGACTATGTCAGCGACAATGCAGGGAGCTTCAGGGGGAAAACTCCCCCGCGTAATGGTGTCTTCATCTACCTGGGCGAGCACAAGGTTTACGTCGGCGTCGACGTCACCGGCGTTTATCCTCACCAAGTTGTTGTTGCAGGAGAGCCCCCTCTTAACGCAGCAAGCCGTCCGCCCAGAGCGCGTCCTGCAGGCAGCGTCGAGGTGATGGTCGCTGCCGGAGTGCAAGCTGGAGCAGCAGCAGCCGAGTCAAGCAGGGAACCCGCCACAGGCGTACAAGGCGCACCCAGGCAGACCGCACCACAACCCATCGAGGTAATCCCGCCAGTGACCAACCCGACCGAGGTGCAAGACACCACCCCAAAGGCACCAAGAGTAAGAGGGCCACCTCTGGAAAGGCCAGAGAATATTCTTCAGGCGACCATAGAAAACTTGACTACACCTGTAGCGCCGATACTTGATCCGGCAAATGCTCAAGCTGAGTTAGAAGAAACCAGGAAAAAGGTGCTGGTAGAGGCCAAAAAGGTATCGGCCTTGCGGTAGTCCCTGAACAGGATCCTGAGAGAATATGCCAAAGCTAATAAGCTTGATGTCGCACCCGAGCGGGTGGACGAATTAAAATTAAGGGGGAAGAACCTCATGGATGATATCAACAAAGAGCATGATGCTCATAGGGCGGAATCAGGTGACTTGGGTTTGCCGAGGTACAGTACCCCGGCAAAGAACCTGAGAGCGGCAAATGCCGCAGCATTGGAATTAGAGGGGTTGACCGGGGAGGCCTGGCAGAAACAGCAGGAAAGAGTGAATGAGATGGTGCGCATCGCGAACCAGGAAAATGAAGAAATACTCAAAACAAACCCGGCGAGGCCGGGGGCATCGCGAATGGTTCACTCGGCAGGGGCAGCACCTGCCTTATCCGCGGCAGCGGCATCTTCACCCGGAAATAATGCACGAAGGGACAAAGCAGTAACCTCAGGAAAGAGGAACAAGAAAATTGTTCCATATGATCCGGCAATGGCTGGAAAGGCAAATGAGAACAGAGGCAATGCAAGCCGAGGTAACAGTGGGGAGAGGAACCACGGCCGTGTGGAAAAAGATGGCGAGAGCCGAGGCAATGGAGATCTCGGCAGAAGAGAACCCGCAAGAGGCAATCATGAGAACAATACCCCGGTCGAAGTAAGGAGAGAGCTGCCGCTCAACCCGCAACCAAGGCATGAACCCCGGCAGGAAAGAGAAGCGAGGCCAGCTCGCCATAATCAAGTGAATGAAAGGTACAATGATGGTTATTCCGAGATGGAATATGCGATCCATGGTGGAAATAACCACTATGGAATGCAAGACAGAATTCTGTAAAGAGATTTGCCATCAAATGATGCAAGAGTAAAGCTGGACCGGCTATACCGGTCCGAGTTGTTGGAAGAACAGGGTCCACCAGGTCCGACTTGCTTTGGACCACGGATCATGGGCGAACCACCTGTGCCGAACTTTCAGCTAGCGAGAGGCACGAAAACATATAATGGGAGTACCAAGCCACAAGACTGGTTGATTGACTATGCCACTGCTGTGAAAATAGCGGGTGGGAACTTACGATGGGTAGTACGGTATGTCCCACAAATGTTGGAAGGACCAGCTAGGGTATGGCTGAATAATCTACCAGCGGGCAGTATCAACTGTTGGTTAGATTTTGAAGAAATGTTCGTCAGCAATTTTACCAGCACATACAAGAGGCCAAACAGGCCGCAACAGTTAGCCATGTGCAAGCAGAGGCCGAATGAAACAGATAGAGAGTTTTTAACTCGATGGTGTAACCTGAGAAACTCATGTGAAGGAGTTATAGAGTCGCAGGAAATAGCTTGGTTCGCTCAAGGATGCCGGTATGCCAGTGTGTTGTGGCAACGTTTGCAAAGAGATATGCCGACCACATTGGCAGAAACTATTAGAATAGCGGACTCCTACGCATTAGGAGATCCAACGCAACCAGAATTAATGTCGGCAGATCATCGGGAGCAACAAGACCAATATGCAAGAGATTTGGCCGGGTCATCCAGGCGCAGTGACTTCAGAGGAAGAAGAAGAGAAGAAAGGCCGGATTATAGATATAATTCGGCCCAAGTGGCAGCAGTAGCGCAGGATCCGCCGAGTCATGGAGCGACTCAACAGCAGAAGAATGGTCCTCAGCAGTGGACACCAAGGAATGAGGGAAAAAGACAGTGGACCCCAGAACAAAAGAAGTAGTGGCAGGAGAGGCCGAAGTACATGTTCGAATCTATGTTAGATCAGCCGTGTAAATTTCACACGTCAAACCCATCCAGGCCAGCCAACCATACGACCCTCCAATGTGCGTGGATGAAAAATGCAATGGGAAACCCCATAGGCATTCAGGCAGCGCCCCATCAAGTACATCAACAACATCAACCACAATTGACTGGAGCAAATGCACAACAACTGATGTTACCGCCTCCTCCCCCGAGGTACGATAACTCGGATCGGATAGATGCGGTACATCAAGTGATGAACCAAGTCCAGGATGGAAGGACAAATCAGGCGAATACTGGACGCAATGATTACAGAGAACATCATCAGTCTTATTGCGTGTTCACAACGGAACAGCAAGACAAGCAGAGTGTGCATCGCCGGCATATGGAAGTAAATGCAGTTATGCCGGCAGTACTAAGATATGTGCCCTGGTCAGATCAGGAGGTAGCTCGGAGCATAAAGGACCACCCCAAGATAATGCCGAATCCAGGGTCGTATGCACTCGTGTTGGATACGACATTCGTTGGACCAAGCATCAATGTGAAATTTTCAAAAGTACTCATTGACAATGGAAGCAGTATCAACATCATGTACAAAGATACCATGCATAAACTCGGAATATCGCAGAACATGCTGCAATCCACGAGGACCACTTTCCATGGGATAGTGCCAGGACTTTCCTGCGAACCCATTGGTAAAGTCCGAGTGGATGTGTTATTCGGCACACGAGATAACTGCAGAGCAGAAAACATAGAGTTTGAAGTGGTGGATCTAGAAAGTTGTTTTCATGCTCTACTCGGACGGCCTGCGCTGGCCAAATTTATGGGCAGTTGTCATGTAAGTTATCTGAAGATGAAGCTACCCGGACCACAAGGAGTAATAACAGTTGCAGGGGATTACAAGAAGTCAATGGAGTGTGCTTCAGCCGGGTCGAATTTGGCCGAATCATTGGTTATAGCAAGAGAAAAGAGAAGGATTCAAGAGGTAGCAGCCCTCCTCAGTCGGCACAGCTGAACATGCCGGCGCTAGCCAACCCGCATGGCAGTGTCTCTTTTCAGCCGACTAAAGAAACAAAGAAATTTCAGATCGATGAGCAATTCCCGGAGCGTACTGTTACTATTGGTGCAGGCCTGGACGCTAAATAGGAAAGCGAGCTCACCAACTTCCTCCGTGAGAATCGGGACATATTTGCATGGTCAACTCAGGATCTGCAAGGTGTTCCGAGGGATTTGGCTGAGCACTCTTTGAACGTGAGGCCAGGAGCAAGACCGGTGAAGCAACCTCTCCGCCGCTTCGCCGAAGACAGGAGAAAAATAATAGGAGATGAAATAGCTCAGCTCTCGCGGCCGGGTTCATCATGGAAGTGTTGTACCCGGATTGGTTGTCGAATCCGGTGCTAGTAGAAAAGAAGGAAGATGATCCTAATGTAGCCATTGTATGGCGAATGTGTATCGATTACACCAACCTGAACAAGGCGTGTCCAAAAGATCCTTTTCCATTACCTAGAATAGACCAAGTCATTGATTCGACCGCTGGTTGTGAGTTATTGTCATTTGTAGACGCGTATTCTGGTTTTCACCAGATACCGTTAAATCCGGCCGATCAAATAAAGACCGCGTTTATTACCCCGTACGGGGCTTATTGCTATCGCACAATGCCATTCGACCTGCGAAATGCAGGAGCGACATACCAGAGATGCATGCAAAAATGTCTACACGATCAGATAGGAAAAAATGTACAAGTATATGTAGATGATGTGGTCATCAAAACCAAGGAAAGCAAAACATTATTGGAAGATATAAGGCAGACTTTTGCAAACCTGAGAAGGTTCCGAATGAAGTTTAATCCAGAAAAATGCACATTTGGCGTGCCGGCAGGAAAATTACTCGGTTTTCTCGTATCTAGCCGAGGTATAGAGGCCAACCCAACAAAGATAAAGGCAGTAGAAAGAATGGAATTGCCAAAATGTTTAAATGATGTACAAAAATTCACGGGTTGTCTGGCCTCGCTTAGCCGGTTTGTATGTCGGCTAGGAGAGAAGGCGCTACCACTCTATCAGCTGATGAAGAAATCGGATAAATTCATTTGGACTCCACAAGCGGACATCGCATTTCATGAGTTGAAAAAGATGTTAGTCACCGCACCCATTTTGGCCTCTCCATTATTAAAAGAGCCTATGTTACTCTATGTAGCGGCTACCAACAGAGTAGTGAGCGCTGTAGTCGTAGTGGAACGACTTGAAGATGGTAAGTCGGTTCAGAGGTCGGTGTACTATTTAAGTGAGGTGTTATCCACTTCAAAGCAGAACTACCCACATTATCAGAAGATGGCCTATGTGGTATATATGTCGGCGAAAAAGCTTAAACATTACTTCGAAGAGCATCCCATCAAAGTGATCTGTGAGGCGCCCATAGCCAACATATTGAGCAACAAAGACGCGAGTGGCCGAATAGCAAAATGGGCAATCGAGTTGTCGCCATACGCTCCACAATTTGATAGGAGAGATGCAATCAAATCTCAGGCGGTCGCCGACTTTTTCGTAGACTGGGCCGAGGTGCAGTATGAGCCACCATTGCCAGATCCAAATTATTGGACTATGCATTTCGATGGTTACAAACTAAGGAATGGTTTGGGGGCAGGAATAGTGTTAACCTCGCCTAAAAGAGACCAACTGAACTATGTGTTACAAATACATTTTGCTGCGTCCAACAACGTAGCCGAATATGAAGCACTGGTCCATGGATTGAAAGTAGCAAAAGAAATTGGCATATGCCGAATCTTATGCTATGGCGAATCGGATCTAGTAGTACAGCAAGTCTCAGGCAGTTGGGACGCATTAGATGCTAATATGGCTTTATACAGATTTCACGTACAAAAGATCAGTGGATACTTTGAAGGATGTGAATTTCACCACATACCTCGGGCAGAAAATGATGCCGCAGACACGTTGTCAAAACTAGGGTCAACCTGGCAATCAATTCCTCCGGGTATTGCCCTGGAACACCTCAGGAAACCATCGATAATCCCATCACCAGAATCCGAATCTATCTTTATCCCGGCAAATTCAGCAGAAGGTAACGCGCCAATGGAAGTAGATCAGCAATATAACTCGGAACCCCCCAATAGGAGGACAGCCGAAGTAAGCACAATCATGGGGAAAGCCGAGATAGGTATGTCGGCAGAAAACATGGAAATAGACAGTGAGATCACACCAGAAAAAGTCACACCGCTATGGGTGCAACCCATATTTTCTTACCTAAAAGACTCGATGTTGCCGAGTAATGAGGTATTAGCTAGACAAACTGTAAGGAGAGCAAAAGCTTATACAATCATAAACAATGAGCTATATAAAAGAAGCATCACAAGCGTGTTGCAGAAGTGTGTGAGTTCGGCGGAAGGTCAAGAGATCCTCCTAGATATACACCAAGGAGAATGTGGGCACCATGCCTCATCTCGTGCCTTGGTAGCCAAAGCGTTCAGGCATGGATTTTATTGGCCGACGACATTGAAAGAAGCAAAAGAATTAGTTAAAAAATGCAACGGGTGTCAGAGATACGCAACCAAAATACACATGCCATCGGCCGAGTTAAAAACAATACCCATCACTTGGCCATTTTATGTATGGGGTTTAGATATGGTGGGACCATTTAGGCCGGCACGAGGAGGAATGACCCACATATTGGTTATGGTGGACAAGTTCACAAAATGGATTGAAGTGAAACCAATAAAAAAATGCGATGGGTCCACAGCAGTGAAATTTCTCAAAGATATTATCTTAAGATATGGGTATCCACACAGTATTATTACAGATAATGGCACAAACTTTGCAGAAGGAGCCTTCGCCAGGTTTTGCAGAGAGAAACACATAAGGCTAGATATTGCCTCTGTGGCTCACCCAGCATCTAATGGGCAAGTGGAAAGGGCTAATGGACTGGTGCTATCAGGAATAAAGCCACGGCTTATCGAACCGTTGCAAAGGTCGGCAGGATGTTGGATTGAGGAACTCCCAGC
This sequence comes from Avena atlantica, assembly GCA_910589765.1. NCBI lineage: Eukaryota > Viridiplantae > Streptophyta > Magnoliopsida > Poales > Poaceae > Avena > Avena atlantica. Next base: position 423,164,735 of record OU342733.1, read on the forward strand.
CGTACTATGGAGCCTCAGGACTACTCTGAATAGATCAACAGGTTATACACCATTCTTTCTGGTATACGGGGCAGAGGCCGTACTTCCAGCCGACATAATATATGATTCGCCAAGAGTTACTCAGTATACAACCTCGGAGATAAACGAGATAGCTCGGCAGGATACTGTAGACCTGCTAGAAGAAGCCAGAGAATTGACACTATCACGATCAGCTATTTATCAGCAGAACCTGCGACGATATCACAGCAAGAAGGTGAATCCAAGGGTGTTCAAAGAAGGAGATTTAGTCCTCCGGCTGGTGCAACGCACGGCCGGCATGCACAAGTTGTCACCTCCATGGGAGGGATCATTCATTGTGAGCAAAGCATTTCATAACGATGCCTATTATCTAATCGACGCGCAGCCCCCCGGAGGGAACAAGGTAGACAAAGCTGGCGAAGAAACGAAGCGTCCATGATATGTAGCTTTACTTCGACCATTTTACTCGTACCATTGTATCTCAAGGTCAAGAACCAATGATGTATTGAACCTCGGCGCCCAGAGCAGTGACTCGGGGACGGCCATATGTTATCTCAATTTCATGTTATGTATTTGAACCTCGGCGCCTAGAGCAGTGACTCGGGGATTGCCATATGTTATCTCAATTTCATGTTATGTATTTGAACCTCGGCGCCCAGAGCAGTGACTCGGGGACTGCCATATGTCATCTCAATTTCATGTTGTGTATTTAAACCTCGGCACCCAGAGCAGTGACTCGGGGAATGCCATATATTATTTTCATTTCATATTAAATATTTGAACCTCGGCATCCAAAGCAGCGACTCGGGGACTGCCATATGCTTCCTAAGTTTTATGTTGAGCACTACCCTGAGGAGCGGCTCTGTATTGGTCTTATATTATTTCTGAAATTTGGTTTACATATTGAAGTTCGGCGCGATAAACAGTGATTCAGGGATTGCCATATATTGTCCCAAGGTAGTAGTCAACCTCTATTCAGAACAGATCAATATTATATGATATTCAGAGCTCACGCCTAGACTACTTGGATAAACCATGAAAAAACGAAGGCAAGGATAAATCCTAAAATCAGGAAATTGCGGGCCACCAAAGCAAGAATTCGGACGAACACCCACTTAACCAAATGGTAACACCCACTTAAGCATTGTTCGTTGGAGAGGCAGCAACTTGGTCAGGAGCTGGGCACTCCGACGTAGGAGGAACTTCGACTGAGGTTGCCTCGCCCTCCATAGACCCAGGTGCAACTGCAGCGGAAGCCCGAGGCTGCTCAGGAGCATCAGTCTGTGCGGTAGAATGCCCAGTACTATTGGAGGAGGACCGCGCATCGCCGTTGCTATCCGAGCTTGAACTGGAGCTGTCAGATGCGGCCGAGTCATCCTCACCTTCCCCTTGCTCAGCCGAATTGTTGTCCGAGGCATCCTCAACTACGACCTCCTCATCCTGGTCTGGAAGAAAACTCGGCCCTTCATTCCAGGTGTGCGCGACGGCATACTCGACGAGTTGGAAGGCACGAGCTTGCCGAAGAGCAACAAAAGTGGGATCCTTAACCCAGCGGGAACTAATGCGCAAGTTTCTCAGGATATCAAGAGAAATGTCTTCATACCATGACATGATAACAGTAAGGGCCATATCAGCGCCAGCGCGCCCGGCTGATTCCCTCCAGAGACTTAGTTTCCTCTCAGATGCCATCAGGCTTTTCACCAGTAATTCGACCTCGTTGATATCAGGAGTCCCAGAAGTGTTCGGCCAAAGAACGTGGTAAGCTCGAATAGCTGCTTGCACCAAATCCCGGCCCATAATCTTCATTGGACCAACTGCAGCACCAACGGCAACCAAGAAATCCTCCATTGAATACTCTGAGTCAGCGGCAACAGGAACACCTCGGCGCACACGAGCTGCAAGAACCGCTTTAGAACTCACGGGCTTAGCTTCGGGAAAATGATCTGCGCAAAACACGAACGTGTCAGGCGGCAGCAGGGACAAAGACAAAAATATAATTTGGCTGTGCTAAGAAACTTACGATGAATGTAACTCATCATTATCTGAAGGTCCTTGGCCCAATCGACCTTGCTCTTCTCAAAACGAGCAATTTCCTCGCTCAATCCCTGAGTTTTCAGTTCGGCAGCCTCGAGGAGTTCTTTATTCTTCTGCAGCTCCAAAGCCAGCCGATTCTTCTCTTCGGAGAATTCCTGATCGACCTTTTCTAATTCGGATTTCTAAGAAAGCTTAAGGGTCTCCACCTCGGCCCGTAGGCGAGCTATTTCATCGTCTTTTTCTTTTAGCTACGCCGAATGAGTAGCATTTTGTTCTAAAAAATGCATCATCACGTCAGGCATGGGCGTGCAATCTTGGTGAGACGCTGCAAAGGTTTGCAACTCGGCTTTAACAAAGCCAAACGAAATAAACAAGCTTAGCACACATGTTAAAAACGGAAAAGGTCTAAGATAAAAGGGAAACTAACCTTCCAAGCTCTTAACTTTCTTCTCAAGACGAATGTTGAGGTTATTAATATTACCTGTTCACCAAAAAAAAAAGTGAGCCGGCATCTAGCAGACAAATCAATAAGAATGTCGAGAATAACAAAAAGGAACTATCGACTTACCAGCCTTTTTTACCACAGGAAGGATTTTCTCATACTTTTCCTCCAGTTTGCGATGCGAGAAAAGCAACCTCTGAAATTCGGCAGTTCGCTGGTCATGTGCAACCTGAACAATGGAGCAAAACGATAAATGAATAATCAAAGCTAAATCAGATCCGAGTCAAGCAAAACTTAACTCGGATCTAGGTGGCTGGATATTCGAAGCTAAGTCAGATCCGAGTCAAGCAAAAATTAACTCGGATCTAGGTGGCTGGATATTCGAAGCTAAATCAGATCCGAGTCAAGCAAAACTTAACTCGGATCTAGGTGGAAGGATATTCATAGCTAATTCAGATCCGAGTCAAGCAAAACTTAACTCGGATCTAGGCGGCTGGATATTCGAAGCTAAATCAGATCCGAGTCAAGCAAAACTTAACTCGGATCTAGGTGGATGGATATTCGAAGCTAAATCAGATCCGACTCAAGCAAAACTTAACTCGGATCTAGGTGTCTGGATATTCGAAGCTAAATCAGATCCGAATCAAGCAAAACTTAACTCGGATCTAAGTGGCCAGATATTCGAACCCTAGAAATAAAGTTAAATTAAGTATAGCAGCATTAAACTTCCAAGCATATAACAAGTTATTTCCTTGAAAGTTTCGGGGACTAGAGCATATAGTAACATCTGGGGAACTAATCTAAACTCCGCAAAACAGCAATTACCTCATTCATCTTGTTAGTATCAAGGATGAACTTGGCGGCTTGATCGAAAAGGCCGCATATGTCGGAAAGCTGAAAGGGATGATTGATGGGATTACCCTCAAAATGATCAGCAACATTCCAGTTATTGGCATACTCCACCAGCGAGCCAAGGCTGTTCCCACTAGCAGTCCGAGTTAAGACCTTTCCCTGGACATGTTGTGTAATCACTGCAGCCGCAGGGCTCTTATGAAGAGCAAGCTGGGTGCTGGCAGCCGAGGCAACGGAGGCCTTGGTAGGCGCAGTTCCCTTGCGCAGCATGTCGGCAATACTCGGCTGAGAATAGCCGACAAGACCTTTCTGGGAAGAGGAAGCCTTGGTGGCAACAGCTTTTCTCGCCTTAGACGAGGCATCAGCAGGAAGCGATACCTCGGTAATGGGGGCGGTTTCTTCAGGAGCAGCAGGAGTCACGGTCGCAGAAGGCGCCGGGATAACGACCTCTTCGGCCGGGGCTAGAGTGGCTGTAGAAACTACTGGGCAGATAGAGGCTCAGTAGCGGCGCTGGGACCCATAGAAGGGGCAACGGGTTCGATGGAAATCTCGGAGGGCCGATTGGAATCACTGTCGACAAAAGGAGTTTCAGGTACGTCGCGACGAGGAGGCGATGGATTCGGAGCTGGAGGAGAGGCAGCACGAGCAGGACTCGGGATCCTAGTATCATCGACGAGCGGAGGAGACGGCTGCCGAGTCGGGCGGCTAGTCATGCTAGGACCGCCGGGCTTAACAGAAAGCGGAGCACTGCAAAAATAAGAAAGAAAAAAGAATGTCAGTATGAAAAACAGAAAGAGAGAAACAAGAAATACGAGCAAAAGGAACTTACCCGGCGACCCCAGGCATAATCTTGTGCCTAGGAGGATTCGGAGCGGATTTCTTCGTTCGTTTCTTGGGGACCGCCTCCGAGGCACTAGAAGGAGCCCCGCGTTTCCCCGAGGTAACAGGGGGTCGAGAAGCAATAGGCTCGGCGTCGTGAACCTGACCGACCAGATTAGCTGGGAAAGTAGAAGCCGGAAATGCATAAGAAATAGGCATTGCGGCAACTACCTCAAGAATTTGGCCCTCGTCCGAATCGCCTTCCTCCTCGTGCGCCGAGGTCTTGCCACGAGCTCGAGCCGGGGCAGGATCCGACTTAGGGACGAACTCCTCCGAGTCCGGCTCACCAGTATCCGGGGTGCTCCGGTCCGCGGGCCACGGAAGCAACAAAACTTCGGCATCCTCATTTTTCTACTCTGCGAACCTCTTCAAGACGAGGAAAAAGAAAGTTAGCGGAATCCGTTACAAAAACAATGGAATAGCAGAGCGTTATTGATTAATCTTACTTCGGGAGGCGGACGATCGCGGGTGAACGGTTTCAATCCCCAAGCCCAATCCTCAGGCATCTCAATCTTAAAGATAGCTCGGACGCGCTTATAGATAAGGTAATTGTCCAGCTCCACGGTCGAGACTCGGTTAGGGTCAAGAGGACCACTCATGTAGCACAGCTTGTGAGTCCGCTTCTGGAATGGGCAGATCCGGCTACTAATAAAAGTAGCCATCAGGTCTTCGCCGCATAACCCGGCGCGGATCAGCTCTTTAAGCCGAATCTCAAAAGCCTCGGCCAAGGCATGACTTTTCCTCGGATTGTAGAGCCAATTCACCTTAGCAGGCGGACCAATTGAGAAGGCAGGGAGCCAAATCTTGTCCTCTGTCCCTCTGTTCTTGACGTAAAAGAAGGATTTGTGCCACTTCTTGCACGACTCTAACCGGTGACGCGAGGAAATACGGATTTCCTCCGAGGGTGTAATGGACGCTGCCCCACATTGAGTAAGCAATTTCTCGGAAGGGTGCAGAGATTTGTCAGGGACTACATTAGAATGAATCTGGAAGAACTTCGACCAGACGTGCACAAACGGCCATAGGCCAAAGTATCCCTTTGAGGCGGAGATAAAAGCAGAAAGAGAAGCGATGGCATTCGCAGGAAGATGATGCGGCTGAAGGCCGAAGTAGTCGAGAAACTCTCTAGCAAAATCGCTAAGAGGGAGACCAAAGCCTCGCGCAAAGTGCGACATAAAAACTACATACTCGCCCTCCCTAACATCCGGAGAGGACTCGCTGCCGGGTAAGCGACAGGAGACCTCAGCGGGAATCCTCCGAGTTCGGATAAGCCACTCAATTTCGCGGCGTGTAACAGAAGAGCCTTTCCACGAGCCTCGCTCGGGCCCAGAGCCAGCGTCATCATCCTCTACCAGAGCGCCACTAAACGAGCTAGACATGGGTTCGCCGGAAAGATCGCCGGAAGAAGAGCTGGCGGCGGAGGAAAGTTTAGAGGTGCAAGGCCCCGTCGTGATTTTGCACGGGAACGGTGGCAGAGGAGCAGAGGAACCGCCGCACAAACACAAGATCGAAACGGAGAAATCTAGGGTAAAACGGCGACGGTGCCGGAGCTGCGACGGTGCCGGAAAGAATGCGGCCGGTGCCGGAAACAGAGAAATCTAGGGTAAAACGCACAAACACAATGCGGCCGGAAAGAACTCACCGGCGACGGTGCCGGAGCTGGTGAGCGCAGGCGAGTCAGACAGAACGGCGCGACGGAGTCCTCGCTGTCGGAAGATCTGATGAGCGCCCAGCGGCGGAGCTGCGAGAGGGCGCGCAAGCGAGAGGAAGAAGAAGGGCACAGGCGAACGAGAAGGGGAAAAGTAAATTCCCAGACGCCATGCCCCTCTTTATAGTCGAGCCACAAACAAGGTAGTGGGATCATGGGTGCAGCAGTTGACCGTGTAGATCGTGGGTGCAGCACGAACGCACGACGATAAGTGGAATCGCACCAACGGCCACACAGGAACGAAGAAGGTTGCGATCCCCCAGGGAAACGGCACGCGAGGCGTCGCAGCAACGGCGCAGCAGGTACAGTGTTAACTGTAGCCTATCAGTAAATACTGTAGAGGAACAAAAAACTAGAAGAACAATGATGGGAGTGACACGTAGGACAAGGCGTACGAGAGAAGGAACATGGGTACCTCGGACGAGAAAAAGGTAACTCGGAAACAATACAGAAAAATGTGATGAAGCTGATACGACCCGGCCGAAGTTATCGGCAGGGCCACACCAGCTTCGGGGACTAATGTTGGGGGGGTGACCCCGGATAGGTTAAAGACGGGGAAAGACGAAGGTACGATCCCCGTCTGGTTTCCGAGTTAAAGTCTAAGTCAGCCGAGTCTTGTAGAAGTCGGCCGACATATGGAGGCGAGAGGCCCGTATATGTATATTAAGACATTACCCGGCCGAGATATTATGTAAGTCGGCCGGGTTAGCCTGAGTAATCTTGATGCAGGTGAAGGACGATCCGAGCTATGCAAGGAAGGACCGAATGATATGAGGCTTCCAGGAGAAGGAGAAGCCTGAAGTCAAACCCTAGCTGCAAGCTAGGGAGAATCTGAGCAGAGCCAAGCGCTACGGACAAAGGCGCAGAGCGACAGAGAGGCAGGAGGAGGTCACGGAGTTGACAGTCCAGAAGACCGAGGCGCACAGGAGGGGCCCTCTAGAACCTTGCCTTCGTTAGAGGGGCGACAGGGAAACGGGGGCGCCGAACTGCTATATTGGGACAAGCATATTCCTCGAATATACTAGCCACGTCAGCCCTAAAGGAACCCAGGGCTCTCCTTTATAAGGAGAGGCTTGGACTCAGAAGGGGGATCGACTAGAGTTAGAGCCGTTAGGCTGGTAAAGTTCCTCTCTTCTCCCTGTAAACAGCTCAAGGAGCACTTGTATCCTAAGGAAGAAGAAATAAAGACCTTTGCCTTAATCTTTTGTGTGTAGAATCAACTACATCTTCCCTCCCCAGATCCCTCTAGCATCTATTGGCCCCATACTTTAGCCTACCCATGGCAACTGCCGTGATACCACCACGACAAGTATCATATCAATTGGAACTACCCGAAGAGATGTCAGCCGTGCACAGTGTGTTCCATATCTCGTTACTTCGCAAGTGTCTCGAAGTCCCAGAGAAGACCGAAGTGTTCAAGAACATCGACCATCGGACCATAGAGATTAATGATGACCTGACCTATCCCGAAGTACCCATCCGTATTTTTGAAGAATCTTTCAGAACTACCCGAACCCGAAGCATCAAGTTTCTCAAGATTCAGTGGAGCAACCACACAGAAGAGGAAACTACCTGGGAGCGCGAAGATCACATCAGGACGGAGTTTCCCGATCTCTTCAAATCCTAGGTAAACTTTTTCGTCCTTTTTCAAATCTCGGGATGAGATTTTGTTTAAGGGGTTAAGGTTTGTAACATCCCAAAAATACTAAACTTGGATCATCAAACTCTAACCATCAAAATTAGGGTTAACAAAAACTTTTCTAAATAAAATTATGAAAGCATGCATATGTGTATGCATTTCATTTGAAATTCTTTTGAACCAACTTTTTTGTGTGTTCCTTTGCTTGTAAATGGATGCTTAGGTGAAATAAACATCATCTAAACATTTCCCACACTTTTCCCAAAGACAAGTAAATTAAAACAAATAAAATAAGGGAATGGTCATTTTGACCAATTTAACTCCCATGCCTACTTTGGCTGTCTCAAACTTTCAGAACCTAACAGAAACTTTTCTGGACCTTTGCACCCCTTGATTGTACTCATAACAAAGTATCAAGGCCCACTTTGTGATCATCCAAAAACTTTCAAATGCATAGTTTAAATGACATTTCAAAATTGAATCTTTCTCATATGGGAAGATCCCACTTTTTCAAACACCACTCAAACAAGCTCAACTTTCAAAACCCAAGCATTTGCAGACTCACCAGCACCAACCTAGCACACCCACCAAAAATCTTTTCAAAATTCAAAACTTGAGTTCTTGCGGCCATTTCATCAAACACTTGGCAGACACAAATCAAACCAATCCAAACACTATTGTGAGAAGTGATTGAAGCCTAACTTGTTCCTTATCTAGCTCACAACCATCTCAGTAGATCATCTAGCAAGTTAAACCAAGCACTAGCCTCACTGTAAGCTGGGAAATGACATCAATGGTGAACAGCCGAAGCTCACCATGCCACCCCAGTGGAGACAGCAAGCTAGGAGGAGATTTAGCCGTGCCAACCTTGTCTAGGAGACAGCCCACCGTCCACTGCCACTCCCTGTCCAACGCTCGAACCTTCCCAACCTCTGGACCACACGCATGGACCACGCCCAGCTCGCTAGCAACCGTGCCGAGCATGCGGCAGAGCGCCACGCTCGACCGAAGCGCACAGACCGCGCGCCGCCCTCGCGGTGTGCATACGTGATCGCCACCGACCCAGGAGACCGCCAGACATCGTCGTTCGCCGCCCCATGCCTCATAGCCACCGCTCGCCGTCGAAGACGCCGCCTCTGCCGCGCAGAGCATCGCGCGTTCCAGACCAAACCACACCGCCCCTATGCACGCATTAAAGCCGTAGAGCATCGCCAGGAGACCACCAAGCGATCGCCACCGCCGGCCATGCCTCTAGCCGCCCGTAGCCATGTCGCCACCGTTGCCTGCCCATGCCGTTTGGTCTCGTCGTCGCGACTATAAATAGAGGCCACCCCCGCTCGAATTCGTCACACCATTCCACTCCTCTCTCACCTAGAACCACCCCACCTCAGTCCCCTAGCAAGGTGAGCAGCGCATCGCCGGAATCGCGCCGGAGCAGGCCGCCTCTAGAGAAGAAGGGCGTCGTCGATTTCGTCCACCCCGGGAGCTACCGCGACCACCCCTGAGTTCGCCGTCATCGACTTCGTCGTTCGCCCGCCTCGCCGACCCTCACCTGCACCCCGGTGAGCCCCCAATGACCCCCACTGGCCGCGCTAGGTTTCTGTCTCGCCGGCGTTGCCCAGCGTCGATGATGACCCTCAGCCGGTGGATTAGAACCAGATCGAATGCACCACATCGCCCCATACCATTTCGCACCCCTGTCACACTAAAGCGTGGGGACAGCCACTTAAACAGCCCGCGGAAGCGCTGCGCTTAGCAGGCCGGCCCAGTATCACTTCCCGCGCAGCCCAGTTATTTGAATTAAACCTTTTCCATTTTATTTCAAACACACTTCTGTACCCAGTTTCAAAAATCAACCCAGATCGATTCAGTGCACCAAATTGAATGAAACCAATTTTGTTAGAAAGGTCTGGGAATGCTGAATCCAAGCCCGTTGGATTTAAGTCATTTGGATCTGTAGATCAACCTTGGCAAAAATAACAAGGCAGAAGCTTTTATGCATTCAAACATTTTTCAAATTAAAACCATAATATATTTTGAGTTGATTCTAACTCTCAAAAATCACATTTAACCATACCTTTCAGAATATATAACAATATATAGGTTTACTTACAGAAATAATGTTCAAGTAATAAAAGAATGCTACATAGGAATTTCTAGCCACTTTAAATAATTAAAATAAAAGGGTAAAACCTTATTAAATTGTGACACCACTTTAAATCACATTCCCATGGACTAAAATATGTGGTGATGACATGTGTCAACATGACCCCATGTTTGGTTTGGAGAATATTAAATCTTGAGTAATTTTTCAATGAGTAGAAATTACTTTTCTAAAAATAAAAGGAATTAAACCAAGCTTTAATCTTGTAATGTTAGTGATGATGCTAGATCATCTATAGGAACCTTTTGTGTGATGATTGCAAGTAGTTAAGTATTGTTTGGTGATTGTGTACATCGTATTTATTTATAGACGCTAGTACCGACCAAGGATACGAGGACGAAGGAGGATACTACAAAGAAGAAGCCGAGGAGAACTTCAACCACTGCTCTGCACAAGGCAAGCTAACACTTGCAGATACTTTACCTATGCAAGCCTAATACTACTAGTGAATGTGCAAGCTAACCCTTGCAAGATATCCCACTGATGCAAACAAACCCTTACTTGTTACCATGCCAACTATATGCCTTTAGCATATGTGATCATACCCACTTGATAACCCAATCCTACTTTTATTTGCAAGCTTTCTATTTTATTTCCTTATCAAAGCTACTTCCTTAGAGAGTACTCAAGTGACTTGTAGATTCTAGAAAGATATAGTTGAAGGTTGCCTAAAGAGCATAAAATTTGGCCTAAGCTAGAAACCTTGATACCATCCTAAGATATAAGGTTGTACTTAGTTGAAACTCCACTAGTCTACCACCCCTCATTAGTACTTACCCCCACTTGTAGATGCTAGTGCTAAGCATAAAACTTGACCAACTGTAGATGGGAATACTTGGTGAAAATGGTTATGAAAACCTTAGAATGATGGATCATTCTACTGAGATGTTTTGACATGTGTTTCCGAAACCAGATGATTATGGTGACAAAAATGTTGAGGCATGAGCCTTAGCCCTTTATAAAACTGATGGTTGTTTGGATGCCATACCATTCCAATTTTATCGTACAACCACAATACCCGAAGATTGGGTAGGGCTTGACTGGAAACTTATATACCTTAGTATTAGTTCCCTCGCGGCCAAGGTCTGAGCTGAGGCTACCTTGTGAAGATTGTCCACCTATGCAGTACCCAAGATGACAGTTGGTCATGGTTGGGAGGCCAAACTCAAAGGAGAGGTGATTATACTAGGGCGTGTAGTTGAAACGTTAGGATTGATTATCCGCATACTAAGTATGGTGAATTCAGGATTTGTTCCTGGCGGATTATCGAATGTTGTGGTGAAAGTGTACAATCTCTGCAGAGTGTCAAACTATTCGAATAGCCGCGTCTGCGGTTATGGACAGTTGGAGTGGCCATACTGTTCCCCCGTCAGATGTTTTCAAAAGACTTGTGAAATGAATTGAGACCTTGACTTGACCACAACAGGGTTGTGATACGAAATGCAATTCCCCACCTAGGTGTTATAAACCTCAACTAGCTCTCTTGCTTCTGAGCCTAGTAGGGATAAATCTGGCTTTTTGCAAAACAACCCTAGAGCCTAGTGTCCTATTATCCAAAAACCCTTTTACTTGTTAGTATTAGTTTGCGAGTACTTAAAGTGTACTCATGGCTTTGTCCCTGGCTATTCCCGTGGCCAGACTATGAAGAGGAGTACCTGGAGGATGGACCCCAGGAAGGTTACGACAACTAGGATCATCTCCCATCGTCAGCATTGCCTGTCACCCCGAAGATGGAGCTTCGCCTACGCTACCTTTATTATTACGTATTCCGCTGCTTGAGTTGTATTAAGAACTGGATCATGAGATCCTTATTTGTGTAATACCTTATGTATGGTTTGTAATGAATGATGTACTGTGGTATCCAATTCTGTTATGACTCGCGAAAATGGTAATCCTGGGATTGCGATGTATGGCATAACAGGCATCTGGGATTAAAAATCCGGGTGTTGACAACCTAAGAGTGGCAAGTGCCGCTGCACTAGAGTTAGAAGGACTGACCGGCGAAGCCCGGCAAAAACAGCAAGAGTGAATGAGCTGGTGCGCATTGCGAACCAGCAGAATGAAGAGATGCTTAGGGCAGACCCGGCAAGGCCTAGTGCCTCACGTATGGTTCATTCAGCTGGTGCAACACCCGCCCTATCTGTGGCAGCAACATCCTCACCCGGAAACAATGCACGAAAAGACAGAGCAGTAACCTCGGGAAAAAGAAATAAGCAAATTGTTCCGTATGATCCGGCTGTAGCCGGAAAAGCAAATGGAAACAAAGGCAATGGGAGCCGAGATTACAGTGGCGAAAGAAACCCCGGCCATGCCGTCAAAGGCAACGAAAGCCGAGGTAATGGGGACCTCGGAAGAGGAAATCATGAGAACAATATCCCGGCAGAAGGAAGGAGGGATCCACCGCCCAATCCTCAGCCGAGATACGAACCTCGGCAGGAAAGAGAAGTGAGACCAGCTCGTCACAATCAGGCGAATGAGAGGTACAATGATGGTTATTCAGATATGGAGTATGCAGGGCATGGTGGAAATGACCATTATGAAATGCAGGAGAGAGTAGTGTACAGAAACTTGCCATCAAATGATGAAAGACTAAAACTGGACAGGTTATACCGGTCCGAATTGTTAGAGGATCAAGGTCCGCCAGGTCCGGCATGTTTCGGACCCCAGATCATGGGCGAGCCGCCTGTGCCAAATTTTCAGCTGGCAAGGGGCACGAAAACGTACAATGGGAGTACCAAACCACAAGATTGGTTAATTGACTATGCCACTGCAATAAAAATAACTGGCGGAAACTTGCGATGGGCAGTAAGATATGTCCCGCAAATGCTGGAAGGACCGGCCAGAGTATGGCTGAATAATCTGCCAGCGGGCAGTATCAACTGCTGGCTAGATTTTGAGGAGATGTTTGTCAGCAACTTTACCAGCACTTACAAGAGACCCAACAGGCCGCAGCAGCTTGCAATTTGCAAGCAAAGGCCGAATGAGACAGACAGAGAATTCTTGACTCGGTGGTGTAACCTCAGGAATTCATGCGAGGGAGTGATAGAATCATAAGCGATAGCTTGGTTCGCTCAAGGATGCCGTTATGCCAGTGTCTTATGGCAGTGAATGCAAAGAGATATGCCTACCACTTTGGTAGAAACCATCAGGATAGCGGATTCGTATGCATTGGGAGATCCAACGCAACCAGAGCTGATATTGGCGGACCATCGGGAGCATCAAGATCAATATGCAAGAGATGCGGCCGGATCATCGAGGAGCAATGAGTTCAGAGGTAGAAGAAGAGAGGAAAGACCGCATTACAAATATGCCTCCAATCAGGTGGCATCGGTAGTGCAAGATCAGCCGAGTCACGGAAACAGTCAGCGGCAGAAGAATGGTCCTCAGCAATGGACACCAAGGAATGAAGGGAAGAGACAGTGGACACCAGAACAGAAGAAGCAATGGCAGGACAGGCCGAAGTACACGTTTGAGTCCATGTTGGATCAACCGTGTAAGTTTCACACTCCAAACCCGTCCAAGCCAGCCAATCATATAACTCGGCAATGCGCCTGGAAGAAAAATGCAATGGGGAACCCGGCGGGCATGCAAGCACCTCCCCATCAGGCACATCAGCAGCAGCAGCCGCAGTTGACTGGGGAAAATGCACAGCAGCTAATGTTACCCCCTCCTCCCCCGAGGTATGATAACTCGGACCAGAGAGATGTTGTGTATCAAGTGATAAATCAGGGTCGGGATGGAAGGACAAACCCCGGAAATAATGGACGCAATGATTACAGGGAACATCATCAATCATATTGCGTGTTCACAACAGAACAGCAAGACAGGCAAAGTGTACAGCTCCCACATATGGAAATGAATGCAGTTATGCCAGTAGTACCAAGATCTGTGCCTTGGTCAGATCAAGAAGTAACTTGGAGCATAAAGGATCATCCCAAAATAATGCCGAATCCAGGGTCGTACGCACTCGTACTAGATCCTACATTTGTCGGACCGAGCATTAATGTGAAATTTTCAAAAGTACTCATTGACAATGGGAGCAGTATCAATATCATGTACAAAGATACAATGCATAAACTCTGAATATTGCAGAATATGCTGCAATCCACGAGAACCACGTTCCATGGAATAGTGCCGGGACTTTCATGCGAACCCATTAGGAAGGTTTGAGTAGATGTGTTATTCGACACAAGGGATAACTGCAGAGCAGAAAATTTGGAGTTTGAGGTGGTGGATCTAGAGATTTGCTATCATGCTTTACTCGGGCGGCCAACATTGGCCAAATTCATGAGCATCTGCCACATAACTTACTTGAAAATGAAGCTACCCAAACCACAAGGGGTGATAACAGTAGCAGGAGATTACAGGAAGTCAATGGAATGTGCTTCGACCGGATCAAACCTGGCCGAGTCATTGGTGATCGCAAGAGAGAAGAGAAGGATTCAAGAGGTAGCGGCTCTCGCTCAGTCAGCACAACTGAATATGCCGACATTGGCCAACCCGCATGGAAGCGTCTCTTTCCAGGCGACTAAAGAAACGAAAAAGGTCCGGATAGATGAGCAGTTCCCAGATCGCACCATCACCATTGGTGCAGGCCTAGATGCCAAATAGGAAGGCGAGCTCACCAACTTCCTCCGTGAGAATCGGGACATCTTTGCATGGTCAACTCAAGACCTGCAAGGGGTGCCGAGGGAGTTGGCTAAGCACTCTCTGCATGTAAGGCCAGGAGCAAGGCCGGTGAAGCAACCTCTCCGCCGCTTCGCCGAAGACAGGAGAAAAATAATAGGAGATGAGATAGCTCGGCTCCTTGCGGCCGGGTTCATCATGGAAGTACTTTATCTGGATTGGCTACCAAACCCGGTGTTAGTAGAACAGAAAAAAGATGATCCAAATGTAGCCGTCGTATGGCGAATGTGTATTGATTACACGAACCTGAACAAGGCGTGTCCAAAAGATCCTTTTCCATTACCTAGAATAGACCAAGTCATTGATTCGACCGCTGGTTGTGAGCTGTTATCATTTGTAGACGCGTATTCTGGTTTCCAAAAGATACCGTTAAATCCGGTTGATCAAATAAAGACTGCGTTTATTACCTCGTACGGGGCTTATTGTTATCGCACCATGCCATCCGGCCTGCGTAACGCAGGAGCAACATACCAGAGATGTATGCAAAAATGTTTACATGAACAGATAGGGAAAATGTACAAGTATATGTAGAAGATGTGGTTATCAAAACCAAAGAGAGCAAAACGCTACTAGATGATATTCGGCAAACATTCACGAACTTGAGAAGGTTCTGAATGAAGCTTAACCCGGAGAAATGCACCTTCGGTGTACCAGCTGGGAAACTACTCGGTTTTCTCGTATCCAGACGAGGTATAAAGGCCAATCCAACTAAGATAAGAGCGGTAGAAAGGATGGAATTGCCGAGATGTCTAAATGATGTACAGAAATTCACGGGGTGCCTGGCCTCACTTAGCCGATTTGTATGTCGGCTGGGAGAAAAGGCATTACCACTATATCAACTGATGAAAAAATCTGATAAGTTCATTTGGACACCACAAGTAGATAATGCATTTCATGAACTGAAAAAGATGTTGGTCACAGCACCAATCCTGGCCTCTCCATTGTCAAAAGAGCCTATGTTACTTTACATAGCCGCCACAAACAGAGTGGTAAGTGCGGTGATCGTTGTGGAACGAATTGAAGACGATAAATCAGTACAAAGGTCGGTATATTACCTAAGTGAGGTACTATCAGCCTCAAAACAAAATTACCCACATTATCAAAAGATGGCATATGGAGTATACATGTCGGCGAAGAAACATAAACATTACTTCGAAGAGCACCCGATCAAAGTGATCTGTGAAGCGCCCATAGCTAAAATATTGAGCAACAAAGATGCAAGCGGCCGAATAGCAAAATGGGCAATTGAATTGTCACATTACGCTCCGCAATTCGATAGGCGAGATGCAATCAAATCTCAGGCTGTGGACGACTTCCTTGTGGATTGGGCCGAGGTACAATATGAGCCACCATTACCAGATCCGAATTATTGGACAATGCACTTCAATGGTTCCAAGCGGAGGAATGGCTTGGGGCAGGGATAATGTTAACCTCACCAAAAATAGATCAGCTAAAATATGTGCTGCAAATACATTTTGCCGCATCAAACAATGTAGCCGAGTACGAAGCACTCGTCCATGGATTGAAGGTGGCAAAAGAGATTGGGATACGCCGGATCTTATGCTACGGAGATTTAGATCTAGTAGTACAACAAGTATCAGGCAATTGGGACGCGCTGGATGCGAATATGGCCTTATATAGATTCCATGTGCAAAAACTCAGTGGATACTTCGATGGATGTGAATTTAATCATATACCTCGGGAAGAAAATGATGTTGCAGATACGCTGTCAAAACTCGGATCAACCAGACAATAAATTCCCCAGGTATCGCCCTATAGCACCTGAGAAAAACATCAATAACACCATCACCAGAGTCTGAATCCATCTTTATTCCGGCAAAATCAAGAGAAGATAGTATGCCGATGGAAGTTGACAAAGAATGTAACCCGGAGTTTCCGAAAGTGAACCCGGCCGATGCACGGATGGATATGGAAAAATCCGAGGTGATTATGTCGGCGGAAAATATGGAAATAGATAGTGAAATTATCCCAGAGAAAATCATGCCAACATGGGCGCAACCCATATTTTCCTTCCTTAAGGATGCGACTTTGCCGAATAACGAGGTACTGGCTAGACAGACAGTAAGAAGAGCTAAAGCTTATACAATCATAAACAATGAGCTGTATAAAAGGAGCGTCACAAGCGTGCTGCAAAGGTGTGTGGATTCGGCGGAAGGCCAGGAGATTCTCCTAGATATACATCAAGTAGAATGCGGGCATCATGCCTCGTCCAGAGCTTTAGTGGCCAAAGCATTCATGCATGGATTTTATTGGCCAACAACGTTGAAAGAGGCCAAAGAGTTGGTGGAAAAATGTAATGGTTGCCAAAGATATGCCAGCAAGATACATATGTCATCGTCCGAGTTAAAGACGATACCAATTACTTGTCCGTTTTCTATATGGTGCTTAGATATGGTGGGACCATTCAAACCAGCCCGGGGTAGGATGACCCACATTTTAGTCATGGTCGACAAATTCACAAAGTGGATTGAAGTGAAACCAATAAAAAAATGTGATGGACCAACAGCAGTAAAATTCCTCAAAGATGTTATCTTGAGATATGGTTACCCACACAGTGTTATTACAGACAATGGCACAAACTTTGCTGAAGGGGCCTTTGCTAGATTCTGCCAAGAAAAACACATAAGAATGGATGTCGCCTCGGTGGCTCACCCAGCATCTAATGGGCAAGTAGAAAGATCTAATGGACTAGTATTGTCCGGAATAAAACCCCGACTCGTCGAACCACTGCAAAGGTCGGCAGGGTGCTGGATCGGGGAACTACCAGCAGTACTATGGAGCCTCAGAACTACCCCAAACAGGTCAACAGGGTATACCCCATTTTTTCTGGTATATGGAGCAGAAGCCGTGCTTCCAGCCGACATAATACATGACTCGCCAAGAGTTACCCAGTATATAACCGCTGAGGTAAATGAGGTAGCTCGGCAAGATGATGTCGATCTGCTAGAAGAAGCCAGGGAGTTGGCACTATCAAGATCAGCTATTTATCAGCAAGACTTACGATGATATCACAACAAGAAAGTCAATCCAAGAGTGTTTAAAGAAGGAGATTTGGTTCTTCGGCTAGTGCAACGCACAGCCGGCATGCACAAACTATCACCACCATGGGAGGGACCATTCATCGTGAGCAAAGCATTGCACAATGATGCATATTACCTAATTGATGCTCAGTCACCAAAAAATAACAAGGCAAACAAAGCCGGCGAAGAATCGAAAAGACCATGGAACATAGCTTTACTTCGTCCATTTTACTCGTAGGAGTCATTTATGATATGTTGTAATGTGACGCTTCAAGTCGAAGTATCGACTATGTATTAAACCTCGGCACCTTGAGCAGTGATTCGGGGACTGCCCTATGTTATTTCTCATTTTGGGTTATGTATTAAACCTCGAAACCTTGAGCAATGACTCGGGGACTGCCCTATGTTATTTCGCATTTGGAGTGAGGTATTAAACCTCGGCACCTTGAGCAGTAACTCGGGGACTACCCTATATTATTTCACATTTTGAGTTATGTACTAAACCTCGGCACTTTGAGTTATGCACTTTGAGCAGTGACACGGGGACTGCCCAACGTTATTTTTTATTCCTAAATTATGTGTTAAGTTTCAGGACCTCGAGCAGGGAACTCGGGGACTGTGACGTATTATCCCTTATCTCGGATTAGGCATTAAAACCTCGACTTCTAGAGCACTTACTAGGGAATTGCCCCATGATTGTCTCCTGTTACAAAAATGGGTATTAAACTTCGGCACCCCGAACGATAGGTCAGAAGCTACCCTGAACGATATTATTTCGCTTTCCTCAAATATGGGCTTCGAGATTTATAGCTCGGATAGAGATCAAGGACACAATGGTTGAGCCGTCGAATTTATAAAGGACATGCAATATTAAACGCCGAACTAAGGTGGGTCAAATGAAAACACACGGTCCGAACTTATGAGATTGAAGGCCACCAAAGCAAAGATTTAAAACAACAAGATCTGTTTAGACAGACTAATAATGATCACCATCATATGTGCCTCAGCAGCAAAAGGAAAAAAGGGTTCATACCACACAGAAAGTCGGACAATTGTTTCACACACATCGTACGCCCGGCATACCGGGGATAAGAAATAACTTAATTTTTTTTGAACCTAAGGGGCAGCAACTTGGTCAGGCACTAGGCGCTCCGAGGTAGACGGCACCTCGGCCGAAGTTACTTCGCCCTCCATAGAAGTAATAGAGACTTCGGGGGAATACTTGGGCTATTGAGAAGCATTAGGTTGAGCTTGAGAGTGCCCAGTCCCTTTGGAAGATGATCACGCATCGCCCTCCCCATCCCAGCTGGCACTGGAATCACCAGAGTTGTCCGAGTCGCCCTCACCCTCGTCCTGATCGGCCGAACTATTATCAGAGGCATCTTCGACTTCGATGTCATCCGCTGGGTTGGGAAGAAAACTCGGCCCTTCAATCCAGTTATGCACATCAGCATACTCAACAAGCTGGAAGGCACGAGCCTGGCAGCGAGAGACGAATTCTGGATCCTCAAACCAACGGGAGCCAGTGCGCAAGTTTATCAAGGTATCGAGCGAAATATCCTCGTACCAAGACATAATGACTGTGAGCGCCATATCAGCACCAGCCCGTCCAGCGAATTCCCTCCAGAGATTTAACTGGTTCTGGGATGCCATTAATCTTTCCACCAGTATCTTGATCTCATCAATATCAGGAGTTCCAGAAGTATTCAGCTAGAGAACATGGTAGGCCCGAATGGCTGCCTGCACCAAATCCCTGCCCATAATCTTCATTGGACCAACGGCAGCGCCGACGGCAACCAAGAAGTCCTCCATCGAGTATTCTGGGCTCGCATCTGCGGGGACACCTCGGCGCACACGAGCATTAATCACCGCTCTAGAGCTCACATGCTTAGCTTCCGGAAAATGGTCTACGCAAAATAAAATTATATCAGTCAAAAGTAAGAAAGAGAAGAAGATAACTCGACCACGGTCAGAGACTTACGATGAATATAGCTGAGCATTTTCTGAAGATCTTGAGCCCAATCAACCTTGGTCTTCTCAAAGCGAGTGATTTCCTCGCTCATCGTCCGTGTCTTAAGTTTGGCAGCCTCGAGGAGTTCTTTATCCTTCTGCAATTGCAGGCTTAGCCGATTCTTCTCTTTGGAGAACTCCTGATCAACTTTCTCTAACTCAGATTTCTGATAAATCTTGAGGGAATCCACCTCGGCGCGCAAGCGAATTATCTCGTCATCTTTCTCTTTCAGCTGCGCCGAATGAGTAGCGGCTTGTTCTAAAAAATGCAGCATCATATCAGGCATGGGTATGCATTCTTGATGTGACGCTGCAAGAGTTTGTAACTCAGCTATACCAAAGCCGGAAGGTTATAAGAAACCCGGGATAAATCTCGAACGGGAATTAGTAAAGAGAAAGGATAACTAACCTTCAAGGGCCTTAACTTTCTTCTCAAGACGGATATTAAGATTGTTGATATTACCTGTTACCAGCAAAATGAGCTAACACCTCAAGTCGAAAATATTAAGAGCTTTAGGGACAATACAAAAGTTTGTTAAATTACCAGCTTTCTTCACCACGGGAACAACTTTCTCATACTTCTCTTGCAATTTCTTGTGTGCGAAAATCAGCCTTTGGAATTCGGCGGTCCTCCGATCATGGGCAACCTAAGCGACAAAAAAATTGCAGTGAGATATTCGAAGCAAAGACAGATCCGAATCAAGCAAAGATTAACTCGGATCTAGGTGGCTGGATATTCGAAGGTAAGATAGATCCGAATCAAGCAAAGCTTTACTCGGATCTAGGTAGCAGGATATTCGAAGCAAAGACAAATCCGAATCAAGCAAAGCTTAACTCGGATCTAGGTGGCTGGATATTCGAACACTAAGACAAATCCGAAAGCAAAGCCTAACTCAGATCTAGGTGACTGGATATTCGAACACTAAGACAGATCCGAATCAGGCAAAGCCTAATAAAGCTTCCAAATGAATAACAAGTTATTCGGTTGCAAGCTTCGGGGACTAGAGTATATATAATATCATTCGAATAACTAATCAAATGTCAATAAAAACAATTACCTCGTTCATCTTATCGCTGTCAAGCATGATCTTGGCAGCCAGATGCAAGCGACTGCTGATGTCGGAAAGTTGAAATGGCTGACTGCTTGGATTGCCCTCGAGCTGATCAGCAGCATTCCAATGATTGGCATACTCAACCCAGGAGCCGAGGCTGTTCCCACTCTCAGTCTGAGTCAGGACTTTACCTCGGACGCATTGTGTAACCACTGCCGCCGCGGGACTCTTATGGAGAGTGAGCTGAGTATCAGCGGCAGGGGTGACAACGGTCTTAGCAGAGGAAACCCCCTTGCGAAGCGCATCAGCAATCGTAGGTTGAGAAGAGCTGGCAAGTCCTTTCTGAGATGAGGGAGGTTTGGTGACGATGACCTTCTTAGCCTTAGAAGAGGCGTCGGCAGGAGCTGTTACCTTGGCACTAGGGGTGGCGTCCTTGGAAACAGGAGGAACTATAGTTTCTGAGGGCGCCGAGATGGTGATATCATCGGCTGGAGTTGGAGTTGCGGTTGAAACTGTGCGGGCCAAAGGAGTCTCTGGGGAAACTCCGGGGTTCACGATGGGGGCAGCGGGTTCGGTAGGAGGATATACTGTCCGAGTTACGTTGGCATCAGTAACGGAAACCACGGGTGCATCTTGCCGAGGTGATATTTGATTCGGGGCACGAGGAGAGTCCGCGCGAGGAGGACTAGGAACTCTGGTATCTTCAGGAGGCGGATGAGAAGGCAGCCGGGTTGTGTGACTCGTCATACTCGGACCACTGGGTTTAACAGAAAGAGGAGCGCTGCAAAAGCACAGAAAGGCAAATCAAAATAGAGAAAAAGAGAAACAAGAAATACAAATGAAAATGAACTCACCCAGTAATTCCGGGCATAGTTTTACGCTTCGGAAGGTGCTGGGCTGACTTCTTTGTTCGCTTCTTGGGAGCGGCGTCCAAGGCACCTGCTAGAGAGGTACGTTTCCTCGAGGTAGCAGGAGGTTGGGAGGCGAGAGGCTTAGCGTCGTGCACCTGACCGGCCTGATTAGCTGAGGACGTAGAAGCCGGAAATGCGTAAGAGATAGGCATTGCGGCGAGTACCTCAAGAATTTGGACGTCGTCCGAATCACCTTCCTCCCCGTGAGACGAGGTCTTGCCACGGGCGCGAGCCGGAGCGAGGTCTGACTTGGGGACAAACTCCTCCGAGTCAGGCTCCCCGCTATCCGGGGTGTTCCGATCTGCGGTCCACGGGAGGGCCAAAACCTCGGCATCTTCAATCTTCTGCTCCGCAAATCTCTGCAAGAAAAGAGACATAGGAATTAGCAAAAGGAATCACAAACGCAATTGGGGGAAAAACGTAAGTGCGTGAACTTACCTCGGGAGGGGGATTCCCGCGGGTGAACGGCTTCAGTCCCTAGGTCCAATCCTCCGGCATCACCATCTTAAAGATAGCTCGGACACGCTTGAAAATAAGATAATTATCGAGCTCGACCGTTGAGACTCGGTTGGGATCGAGGGGACCGCTCATGTAGCAAAGCTTGTGCGTGCGATGTTGGAAAGGGCAGATTCGGCTGCTGACGAAGGTGGTCATCAGATCCTCGCCGCGTAGCCCGGCGCGGATCAACTCCTTCAGTCGAATCTCAAAGGCCTCGGCCAGAGCTTGGGTTTTCCTGGGGTTGTAGGTCCAGTTCTTCTTGGAAGGGGGGCCGATGGTGAAAGCAGGGAGCCTAATCTTGTCCTCCTTTCCGGTATTCTTGACATAGAAAAACAATCTATGCCACTTCTTGCAAGATTCGAGACCAGCGACGCGAGGGAACTCAGATTTTCTCCGAGGCATTATGGACGCGGCACCACACTGGGTAAGCAACTTCTCAGAGGGCTGGAGGGACTTGTCTGGAACAACGTTGGAATGGATCTGGAAGAATTTTGACCATACGTGCACAGACGGCCAAAGGCCGAAGTATCCTTCCGAGGCCGAGATAAAGGCGGATAGGGAAGCAATGGCGTTAGCCGGAAGGTGATGCGGCTGCAGGGCGAAGTAATCAAGGAATTCCCTAGAGAAATCGCTAAGGGGAAGACCAAACCCACAAGAAAAGTGGGACATGAAGACGACATACGCGCCTTCGTTAAGAACGGGAGAAGATTCACTGCCGGGTAAGCGACAGCCTACCTCAGCAGGAATCCGGTGAGTTCTAATTAACCACTCGATCTCTCGACGAGTAACGGTGGAACCTGCCAGGATCCTCGCTCTGGACCTGACGCCGCGTCATCATCTTCGATGAGCGCACCGCTAACTAAACTCGACATAGGGTCACCAGAGAAATCAACAAAAGAAAACCTAATGGTGGAGCAAGGCTTGGAGGCGCAGGGCCCCGTCGTGGTTCTAAGCAAAAACGGCGGCGGAGCGGAAAATAACCGCCACGGGAAGCCTAGAAAGCGGTGGATGCATGCAGAGAGAAATCTTAGCGGTGGAACCGAAGGAAAACTACCAGCGACGGCGCCGGAGCAAGCGCGCGAGGACAAGGTCTACGGAGCAGAAGAACCGTGGCCTCGCCGTCGAAGAGTTCAACAATGGCGCAGCCGCAGATACGCGAGCAAACGCACGGGCGCAAGGAAGAAGAAGAGCAATAGTAGGCGAAGGGGGAAAGTGAACCCTCTAGCCCCGTGCCCCTCTTTATAAACGCGCGATCCTAGCAGTAGTAGGATCGTTCATGCGAAGCACTAAACGTGTAGATCTTGCATGCGGTGGAACCGCTCGACGGTGAGTGGAGCCACACCGGTGACCACACGACGCAGGAGAGGATCAGGCCTCCTGACCGATGCGGTGCGCGAGGCATCGCAGCGTCGACGCAACAGGTGCAGTAATTACTGTAGCTGTCAGTGGGCACTGTAGAGGAACAAAAAACTAGAGAAACAATGATGAGTGTTACACGTGGGATGAGGCGTACACAAGAAGCTACACGGATACCTCGAACGGGAAAAAGTAACTCGGAAATGAGGAGAAATGTATATTGGGAAACTGATGTGGCCTGGCCGAGGTTACGAGCAAGAGCACACCAGCTTCAAGGACTAATGTTGGGGAGGTGACCCCGGATAGGGTCAAGACAGGGGAAGATAAAAGGAATTTCCCCTGTCATATGTCGAGTTACTGTCTATATCGGCCGAATCATATAAAGGTCGGCCGAGATAAGAACGGCCATAATACCTATGGAAGGAGATGTATACTACCCGGCCGACATACGAGTTAAGTCGGCCGAGTATGTCCGAATAATCTGAATGCAGGAGAAGGCCAAGCCGAGTTAAGCGAGACAGGGCCAAATGACATGAAGCTTGCAGGAGAAGGAGATGCCTATAGTAAAACTCTAGCCACGGCCTAGGGAGAATCTGAATAGAGCCAAGCGCAAAGGACAAGGCACAGAGCAGCAGAAGGGCAGAAGGAGGTCACGGAGGTGACAGTCCTGGAGCCCGAGGCGTGCAGGTGGGGTTCTCTGGAATTTTGCCGTCGTTAGAAGGGGGACACCGAAAGGAAACTGCCGAGTTACTATATTAGGACAAGCATATTCTTCGAATATGCTTGCCACATCAGCCCTAGAGGAGCCAAGGCACCCCTTTATAAGGAGAGGCATGGACTCCAGAGAGGTGATCGGCTCATTCAACACCGTTAGGCTTGTAAAGTGTTCATCTTATCTTCCTGCATACAGCTCAAGGAGCACTTGTAGTTCAAGAAAGGAGAAATAGAGATATGTATGTTGGTCATTCGCGTGTAGAAATAACTACATCTTCCCTCCCAGATCCCTCTATCATCCATTGGCCCCATACTTTAGCCTACCCATGGCATCTGCCATGCCACCACCACGACAGAATTTAATCGGCGGAATTAAGGGCAGAAACGGCGAGGAGGAGGGAGGAATTGGTCGCATGAGGTTGATGACGATGTCCAGCTGGCAGTGGGGCTACGCTGTCAGCGAGTGAGAGAGGGTGCGCGTGGGGTCGGGGAATCAGTGACTGCGCGGGCGTGTTGCTGAGTGAAAGAAAACGGTTCGGGGAGAGGAGAGAGGTGGGTTTGCTGGGCTTAGTTGGACCAGGTTGCTTGGTTGGGGTTTGTTTCTATTTTTTCTTTCTCTTCCTTTTTATTTTTCTGTTTCTTTTATTCTGTTTTGAATTCAAACTATCATTTGATTTCAGATTTGTTTTTCAAATCCTTTTCAAATATTCAGTGTGTTTCCATACTGTTTTAAACATGTATTTAAAGTCCATTTTAGAATAATTATTTTATTCACATATGGTTTGTTATTTATTTTAAATAGACATTTGTCTTTATTAAATAGGATTTTAAATAAGGTTCTAATAAATATTATTTATTCAAATGATTTAACCTTGTGTTTTAAATTAAAATGTTTATCAAACCCTTTTGAGTAGGTTTTATTTATTCCATAGTGTGTTAAATAATTCATTTTGAATTATTTAAAATATTATTTATTAATCATTTAAATTTGGCAAATTGTCTTTATTCAAATAAATCAAATATGGTCTTAATTCTATATAAATTTTATTCAAATAATTCTTTTATTCCTTTTAAGTTAATTAGATAACTTTTAATCCACTTTGGGAAAATTCCAATTTATTTTCTCATGATTTAATTATTCATTTATTTTAGGAATTTTGTCCCCATTTATATATAATGTTAGAATGTGTTTTAATGCCATATAATTTTATTTGGATATTATTTATCCCTTTATTTATTTGAATTTGGAATATATTTATTCTCTTTGCTTATGAATTTAATTCAAGGTTTAAATTGCCTCCTACATAATTTTATTAGGATTTATTATATTATATTTATTTAAATAAAATTAGATATTGTTTAAACCTTGTGATTTTATTTAAATAATCTTTTTTCTTTTTATTATTCAATAATATTTCATTTCATTTGTTTAAGGATTTGGCCAAGATTTAATTTGGCTTTTTAAATATTCCTTATTTGTTTATTTCTTTCTTTGCCTTATAAAATCCATATCTTTTTATTTATAGATTCAAAATTGGTGATTCCAATTTGTATAATTTTATTTAATATTTGTTTATATTTTTAAATATCTTTAGGATTATTTTGCTCACAATTTGGTATGGATTTTAGATAGGAGCTTTATTAAATTTGGAAATTATTTCCTTTTATCTTATTAAATTCATAATGTTTTATCCATGGTTCCAAATTAAGTGAAACCAATTTCTATGATTTTATAATATTTTTATTTATCATTCGTGATCATTCATAAATGTTTGTTGCTAAATTTTTATATGGATAAAATCCATAGTCTTAGAGATATTTTGGAGATGATTTTCTTCCATTAGGGTTTTAGAGTTTTGGTTTATTTTCCCAATTTTAAATTTCAAGATACATTCATTGATGAATGCATTTCACTTGATTGAAATTTGTTGGATTCATTTTTATTCAAATTTTATTCAGGAAGGGTTTTGATGTTTCCAATTTGAAACAAAAAGTTTCTTTTCACCCTAAATTTCAACAATTATTTATTTTGTTTATTTATTTATTTTTCACATTTCAAAATTTGGAACATTTTGGGATGTGACACACAGTTGGGACATTTGTCCATGTAAGGTGTCCTATTATTTTTGGAAAATGGGGTGGTAGGATTTTGAAACTTTCATTTGGTGGTTACTTCACAAAATGCCCCGTGTTTTGTGCTCGGAAAATGGAAAATGGCATTTTGGTTAGAAAAAAGGAAAACTTCCTCCTAAAACGTGCATATTATGGGAACATTATCACAAACTATGCTGCGAGTCTGGCCATAACATTGGTCGTTTGGCCCGAAAACCTCGAACATGATAGGTCAATTCTGAGAAGGGTTTTTTGAGACACTTGTAATATACCAAGTTTGGTATTTTTCCTTGCAACTATGACACATAATAATACACCACGCGAAGGATTTGCATTGATCGGAATGTATTTGAATTTTTTCTGCCCGTTTCAAACTATGGTCAAAACGACGGGCATGAAGGTTCTTAGCTATGGGATGAGCCTTGCTAAAATTGCATTGGATCTCTAAACAAATAGCATATTGTGAGTCTAAAAATGATTTTTGCAAAAAACCATGGGCATCATATTATGTACCCATAGTTCAAATCGGACCTACTTCCTACTGATTTGGCGGGAATTTTTTATTTTTCACCAGGGGTTGACGGAAAGATTTGAGATACCCCAATTGGGACATTGTTCATGTAAGGTGGTATGGTATTGTTGAAAAATGGCATGGTAGCATTTTGAATTAACCATTTGGTGGTTGCTTCACAAAATGCCCTTTTTGTGTTTAGAAAATGGAAAATGTATTTTCCGTGCGAAGAAACAAAAAACTTCCTCCTACAACATTGTTCGCCATCCAAAGTTACACATATGTGCATATTATGGTCACATTATCACAAACTCTGCCGTGATTCTGGCCATAACATTGGTCGTTTGGCCCGAAAGCCATGAAACCTCGAACATGATAGGTCAATTCTAAGAAGGGTTTTTTGAGACACTTGTAATATACCATGTTTGGTATTTTTGCTTGCAACTATGTCACATAATAAGACACCAGGAGAAGGATTTGCATTGATCGGACCTTTTTGAATTTTTTATGCCTGTTTCAAACTATGGTCAAAACGGCGGGCATGAAGGTTCTTAGCTAGGGGATGAGCCTCGCTAAAATTGCATTGGATCTATGAATAAATAGCATATTGTGAGTCTAAAAATGATTTTGGAAAAATATCATGGGCATCATATTATGTACCTGTAGTTCAAATCGGACTCACTTCCCACCGATTTGGCGGGAATTTGTCTTTTTTGCTAGGGGTTAACGGAAAGGTTTGAGATACCCCGATTGGGACATTGTTTATGTAAGGTGGTATAGTATTCTTGAAAAATGGGATGGTAGCATTTTAAATTAACCATTTGGTGGTTGCTTCACAAAACGCGCCGTTTTTGGCGCTCGGGAAATGGAAAACGGATTTTCCGTGCGACAAAAAGGAAAACTTCCTCCTCTAACATTGGTCGCCATCCCAAGATGCACATGCGTACACAATATGGGCACATTATCACAAACTATGCCGTGATTCTTGCAATAACAAAATAGTTATTCCGGTTTCAAGACGTAGTGATAGAGCCAGCTAATCACAATAAACAATCACATTGTCCATGGATCACCCCACCAATACAGATCTTAGCCGTTTAGAGGTCCATCGATCGCAATAGAGCCAACCTGGCGTGCATCACACTTTGGAATGACCGAAATGCCCTAGTTCCAATATTCTTGCACCACAAAAGTGTTCAGGGGTATTTTCGTAACATCCTCTATCCGAACCCTAGTCCCCTCACTCCCCTCGTACCTCTTCCCAGACCCTGAGGCCACATCTTCCTCTCTGTCTCCTCTCATCTTCTTAGTGTCTCTAGGTTTTCTCCCTACAAACCAGCCGCCGCTCCTGTCCACATCCTTGCCCTCTACCACCCACCCACGCCACCACCACTCCACCCTGCGATGACGACCACACGCTACGACAGTGGCAACACATGAGAACCACTCCCTCCTCTCTCCGCCACGCCTCGCATCTCCTCCGCCATGCCCAGCAGCATCACGCCCAGCATCTCCTCTGCCTCCATGCTCTGTAGCACCCCCATCCAGATCAAGAGGGATATCCACCTAAACCCTAATCCACTCCCAACCTGCACAGCTGATACGTCGGAAACGTATCTATAATTTTTGATGTTCCATGCTTGTTTCGTATCTACTTTGCTTTGCTTTGTCTACACTTTGAGGTGTTTTTACATGTTTTCTAGAACTAACCTATTAACAAGTTGCCACAGTGCCAGTTGCCTGTTTTCTTCTGTTTTTGGTTCCAGAAAGGCAGAAAATCAATATTCTCGGAATTGGACGGGACAAAAGCCAAAAACAATATTTTACCGTGGGCAACACAAAGCTAGAGTACGAGACTGAGGAGGCTCACCAGGGGGCCACACCCCCTGGCGGCGCACCCTAGGGCTGACCGCGCCTGGGGGTGCAGCTACCCTGGTGGCCCCCTGCCTCGCCTATTCGCCCATAAAGTCCCCCCGATGCCAAAACCCTAAGTACCCGATCAATATTCCACGAAACTGTCTATAGCCGCTACCACCATCGTCCGTAGATCGAGGGGATCTGAAGTTCTTCCCAGCAACTTGCGGGAGGGGGCATCATCCCGGAGGCCTTCTTCTCTGGTATGATGCGTGAGTAGTTCCACCTTGGACTACGGGTCCATATAGTAGCTAGATGGTTGTATCTCCTCCTTTTTCTTTCATGTATAGATCTTGTGAGCTCCATTCATGATCAAGATCTAATCTATTTGTAATCATGCATGTTGTGTTTGCGGGGATCCGATGGATATTGAGATTACTATGTCAGATTGATTAATATTTTTGTCTATTTGATTCTATCATGACTGTGTTGTTTGTGATCTTGCATGCTCTCCATTGTTAGTAGCTATCTTGGCCAAGTAGTTGCTAGTGACTCCAAGAGGGGGTATTTATGCTCGATAGTGGGTTCATGCCTCTAGTTTTCAAGGGAAGTGATAGAAATCTCTTTGATGGTAGATGTGTTGTTCCACTAGGGAGAAAGCAACGGTATCTTGTTCATGTCACAAGTGGATTGGTTACCTTACACACTTTGCTTAAAGCAGTTATCTGTTGCTTGCAACTTAATACTGGAGGGGGTTCGGATGATAACCTGAAGGTGGACTTCTAGTCATAGATGCAGTTGGATGGCGGTCTATGTATATTGTTGTATTGGCCAATCGAATCTCATAGGATCTTTTTGTCTAGTATTGCATTGTTATGCCTTGCTTAGTTCCTGTCAATTGCCCTGCTGTAATTTGTTTACCCTTCATGCCATGTTGTTTATCTAAGGAGAGCACCTCTAGTGAACTATGGACCCCGGTCCAATCTTTACTGTTGATACATCTTCCACTGTTACTGTTTACTTGCTGCAAACCATCATTACCTTCCACAACATATAGTTAATCCTTTGTTACAACAAACTGGTGAGATTGATAACCTCACTGATTCGTTGGGGCTATGTCTTGAGCTTATGTTGTGCAGGTTTCCACGTTGCTTGCAACACCTATGAGACGTTTCCTTCCTCCTACTAGTTCGATAACCTTGGTTTCTTACTGAGGGAAACTGCTGTTGTGCTCATCACACCTTTCTCTTGGGGTCTTCCAACGAAGCGTCCACGTCAACACCGTGAGCGACATCAAGCTTTTTCTGGCGCCGTTGTTGGGGAATTTAAGGACGTCTTCACAAGGGGAGTCCTTCTCAACCTTTATCTTTACTTTCTTTTTAGTTTTCTTAGTTTCTTTTTCTTGGTTATGTTTGCCTCTTTTTATCAAAAACTCCAAAAAAAATTAGTTTAGTTTGGTTAGCTTTCTCTATTCAAAAACACAAAAAAATTAGTTCCTGGTCTAGCTGTTGTAGCTGTTTTTGGCTTGCCCCACTTTTGCCAAAATGAACTCTGCTGATGACACCAAGTTGTGTGACTTCACTAGCAAAAACAACAATGATTTCCTAAGTATTCCTATTGCTCCACCTGCTCCTGATGCTACCTTTTATGAAATTAAGACTACTTTGTTGAATCTTGTGATGAGAGAGCAATTTTCTGGTGCTAGTTCTGATGATGTTGCTGCCCATCTCAATAGTTCTGATGATGTTGCCATCTTTGCCTAGAAATAGTATCACTAGTGGAAACGAGGCTTTTTGTTGATCCTGGAAAAGGGCTTTAACACCGGTTCTTCTACGAACCGGTGTTAAAGGGGGGGCCGTACCAGCGTGCCCCGTGCGGCAAAAAAGGAGCCCCCCTTTAACACCGGTTCGTGCCACGAACCGGTGTTAAAGGACCCTGCAACAGTGGCCCGCGCAGCCCCCCCTTTAACACTGGTTCGTGGCTTGAACCGGTGTTAAAGGGGGGGGCTATATAAGACACCGCAACCCACACCCCACTCTTCCATTTTTTCACTATCTCATTTTGGAGCCTAGCAAGAGGGTGTGAAGAGTGCTAGTTTGTGTTTTTTTCATATGCACAAGAGGTGTTCGGTGAAATGCCCAAGAGCTCAAAATAAGTTTTCTCGTTGCTCTTTCCTTCTCGGTCGAGGTCGGCAACTATCCTTTCATGTGTCATTGATGTACTATATATATAAATGGTCATCTCCCTATTATTTTTTGATATATACTACATATTAATGCAGATGAACCGGCAATGGATGTACGGTGACCGCCGCACTTCCGAGTACATTACGGGCCTCCAAAATTTCATCGTTGTGGCTAATGCAAACCATGGTCACAATGGTTTTATGTGATGTCCGTGTGTTCACTGTCAGAACAAGAAAGACTACTCAAATACCAGAACCATTCACGCCCACCTGCTTCGATCCGGTTTCATGCCCAGCTATAATTGTTGGACCAAGCACGGAGAAAAAGGGGTTGTGATGGAAGAAAACGAAGCAGAAGAGGATGATGACAATATCATAATATGTATCCTGAATATGATGATACTGCAACGGGGGTAGATAATGAAGATCAAGAGGCAGCAGATGGGCCCGCTGATGACGATCTTGGTCGGGCCATTACTGATGCAAAGGAAAAATGTGAAACTAAAAAGGAGAAGGAGAAGCTGGAGCAGATGTTAAAGGATCACAAAACATTGTTGTATCCAACTTGCGAAGATGGCCACAAAAAGCTAGGTACCACACTGGATTTGCTGCAATGGAAGGCAGAGAACGGTGTGACTGACAGCACATTTTCAAAGTTGTTGGTAAAAATGAAGAATCTTCTTCCAAGAAATAATGAGTTGCCCGACAGTACATACCAAGAAAAGAAGGTTGTCTTCCCTCTAGGATTAGACGTGTAGAAGATACATGCCTGCATTAATGAATGCATCCTCTACCGCAGTGAGAAGTACGAGAATTTGGATGCATGCTCGGTATGCACTGCACTGCGGTATAAGATCAGACGAGACGATCCTGGCGATGTTGAGGGCGAGGCCCCTAGGAAGAAGGTTCCTACCAAGGTTATGTGGTATGCTCCTATAATACCACGGTTAAAACGTCTCTTCAGAAATAAAGATCATACCAAGTTGTTGCGATGGCACATGGAAGACCGTAAGAAAGACGCGATGTTGAGACACCCCGCTGATGGGTCACAGTGGAGAAAAGTCGAGCGAGAGTACCCGGACTTAGCACGTGACGCAAGGAACTTAAGGTTTGGTCTAAGTACAGACGACATGAATCCTTTTGGTGAGCAGAGCTGCAGTCACAGCACCTGGCCTGTGATTCTATGTATCTATAACCTTCCTCCTTGGTTGTGTATGAATAGGAAGTTCATTATGATGCCAGTTCTCATCGAAGGCCCGAGGCAACCCGGCAATGACATTGATGTGTACCTAAGGCCATTAGTTGAAGAACTTTTACAGCTGTAGGCCAAACCAGGTGTACGTATGTGGGATGAGCACAAAGGGGAGCCATTTGACCTACGAGCATTGCTTTTCGTAACCATCAATGATTGGCTTGCTCTTAGTAACATTTCAGGGCAGACAAACAAGGGATACAATGCATGCACACGCTGTTTAGATGAGACTGAAAGTGTATATTTGGATAAATGTAAGAAGGTTGTGTACCTAGGGTATCGCCGATTTCTTCCGAACCTGCATCTAGTAAGAAAGAAAGGCAAGCATTTCAAACGTCTGGCAGAACCCCGGAGGAAGCCTGTCCTCCGTACTGGTGAGGAGGTATTTGGTATGGTCAAAGACCTAGAAGTAATCTTTGGAAAAGGTCCTGGCAGTCTATCTGTTCCGAATGACGATGCCGGACACGCGCCCATGTGGAAGAAGCAATCTATATTTTGGTACCTACCCTACTGGAAAGTCTTAGAGGTCCGCTCTTCAATCAACGTGATGCACGTGACGAAGAATGTTTGCGTGAACCTTCTAGGCTTTCTAGGAGTTTATGGGAAGACAAAAGATACACCGGAAGCACGGCAGGACCAGCAACGTCTGAAAGCCCCTGAAGATCCTATGCATCCTGAGAACGAGAAGGGTAAACGATGCCACTTAACTCCTGGCAGCTACGCTCTTACCAAAGCAGAGAAGGAAATATTTTTTGAATGTCTAAGCAGTATCAAGGTCCCGTCTGACTTCTCGTAGAATATACATGGAATAATAAATATGGCAGAGAAAAAATTCCAAAACCTGAAGTCTCATGACTGCCACGTGACTATGACACAATTGCTTTCGATTGCATTGATGAGGCTTCTACCTGAAAATGTTCGAGTACCCATTGTGAAGCTATGTGCATTCCTCAATGCAATATCTCAGAAGGTAATCGATCTAGAAAGCCTACCAGGGGTAGAAACAGATGTGGCCCAATGTCTTGTCAGCTTTGAGTTGGTGTTCCCACCATCCTTCTTCAATATTATGACGCATCTCCTGGTTCACCTAGTAGAAGAGATTGCCATTCTCGGTCCTGTATTTCTACACAATATGTTCCCCTTTGAGAGGTACATGGGAGTCTTAAAGAAATATGTACATAACCGTGCTAGGCTAGAAGGAAGCATCTCCAAGGGCTATGTAACAGAGGAGGTCATTGAGTTCTGTGTTGATTTTATTCCTGACCTTAAGGCGATTGGTGTTCCAGAATCACGACATGAGGGGAGAATGCATGGAAAAGGCACCCTAGGATGTAAAGCAAGGATATGTAGGGACGGGAATTCTCTCAATCAAGCACACTACACGGTTTTACAAAGACCTATCTTGGTTGCCCCGTATATCAATGAACACAAGAATTTAATACGCCTCAAACACCCGGGGCAGTCTGATGAATGGATTATAATTGAACACATGGCGAGTTTTGGTGGCTGGCTACAAAGACTTCTCATGAATAACACCACTGTTGGGGATCGGTTGTACTTGTTGTCCAGGACACCATCTTCGACTGTATGTACTTTCCAAGGGTATGAGATAAATGGGAATACATTTTACACGATAGGCCAAGATAAAAAGAGCACCAACCAAAATAGTGGTGTCCGCTTCGATGCAGCAGAAGACAATGGGCAGAAGACCACGTATTATGGGTTCATAGAGGAGATATGGGAACTTGGCTATGGACCTAATTTTAAGGTCCCCTTGTTTCGATGCAAATGGGTCAAGCTAACAGGAGGAGGGGTTGAGGTAGACAAGAAGTACGGAATGACAACGGTGGATCTCAACAATCTTATGAAGGTAGACAAGAACTTAGACGAACCATTC
Source organism: Avena atlantica (assembly GCA_910589765.1). Taxonomy (NCBI): domain Eukaryota; kingdom Viridiplantae; phylum Streptophyta; class Magnoliopsida; order Poales; family Poaceae; genus Avena; species Avena atlantica. The sequence goes on from OU342733.1 coordinate 423,198,550, forward strand.
GTCCTAGCCAATGATGTGGCTCAGGTTTTCTATGTGAAAGACATGTCCTCTAGACCAAAAAAAGAAAAAATATGCAAACGAATACATCATATGATGAGCCAAAGCGTCACATAGTTCTTTCAGGGAAAAGAAACATCGTGGGAATCAAGGACAAGACAGACATGTCAGAAGATTATAATAAGTTTGATGAAATTCCGCCCCTCACAGTGAAAACTGACCCAAGCATTCCGTTAAGTAGAGAGGATGCTCCATGGTTACGTCTGAAGCGATCATAAGGAAGGACATATGCCAAGAAGTTCATGCTCATATTATGTAACTCTAGTTCATGTATTTCGCGGTTTGTGGCTTGACCGAAGGATATCTTTCGCGGTTTGTGGATTGACCGGGACTATATATAGGGGGGACCGGTTTTGTAGTCTCAGTTTTTAATATTAATAAATGTCTTGAGTGTTAGTCTTGTTTTGTGGATGGACCGGGACTATGAGAAGAAGTTGTCCAGATTCATACTTACCATTAAGATCTGATCTCCAAACGCGCGCGGTCACATATTAGGGAGTGCCTCTATGACCAGTTTCTTGGAGATGCCGGAGGACTGGGCTCCGTCGGCATCTCCCTGAAACTGGCCGTAGTGGTGTCCCTACTCTCGAAAACCATCTTGCAGCTTGTAACTTCTCTAACTACATCAATACACCTGGGAGCTAACTAATTTCACATATTAGGGAGTGCCTCTATGACCAGTTTCTCGGAGATGCCGGAGGACTGGGCTCCGTCGGCATCTCCCTGAAACTGGCCGTAGTGGTGTCCCTGCTCTCGAAAACCATCTTGGAGATGCCTCAAACTGGCTGGTGGAATGGACTCACAAGGATGCCTATTTATAGTACAAGCAGCTCGGCATACTGTCGACACTTACGAAATAATGTCGACACTCACCCCTATTATTAGTGCCGACTCGTGTTTTGTCCCGGTTGGTTTCTCCATTCGGGACTAAAGGTTCACCTTTAGTCCCGGCTGGTGACACCATCCGGGACAAGGTACACGCCGCACGACATAATGTCGACACTCAACCCTATCATTAGTGCTGCCTAGCCCAGCCTGAAATCCCTCCAACCGTCCCATTTTTAGAACAATGTCATATTTCTTCTGTTAACAGTATATCTATTAAATGAGCCATTTTTCTTCCTTATATTTCTTTCCTCCATTTTTCTTCCCGCCATTTTTTCCGCCATTTTTCTTCCCGCCATTTTTCTTCCCTCCATTTTTTCCCGCCAGTTCTTCCCGCCAGTTCTTCCCTCCAGTTCTTCCCGTCAGTTCACTATATATATATGTAGGGTTGGCCTCCATTGTCATTGCACATCTCTAGACTCATATCTGCAACCTCATCACTCTTTCCCATGGCTTCCACCGTAGCACTAACCCCCAGGGAGGCAGAGGCGCTTTGCGCCTCGAACTACCCCTGCCCGCCGGGCTACTGTGTCCCCGTCGGCTGGATGCTGAGCACCGGAGGCGTGCCGGTTCCTCCTGTCCCTCTAGGTGTGGCGCGCCGGATGGCTATCACGAACCACTACTACTTAGAGCTAACGCCGGAGCAGCGGAGGAATCCTAGATGGCATCCCGACTATTTCCCTACTTAGGAAGCCTTCTTCGTGGATCAGCGTGAGAGGGCGCTCGCCAGGCACGAGGAGGACGGCCCACCTCCTCCTAACTACAACGAGGCCAGCCGTCGGCTATGGTGGCGCGGTCGGATTCTCCAGAGCATCATGGCCTATGACACTGCCGCCGACTCTAACCCCCATCTGCGCTACCCTCAAGTCCAGCCCACGCGTACCCAGCCTTCAACGTTCAATTACGGCGACCTCGATGACGACAACGATGACGGCGGCGGCGAGTACGACGACTACAGTGGCGATTATTACAGGTGTAGGCAGGAGCATGACTGAATCACTCCAACATTCCGAAGCAAGTTCGGCCGATTGTTACTTAATCTGGCCATGTATCTTAATTTTCAGTTCTTTTATGTATCTTAATTTTCAGTCGTTCTTGATGTAACTTACTATTAGTTGCATTCTGTATTTTAATTCCAGTTCTATCTCCTTCATAAATGACCTATCTCATTCGTGGTTTCTTGGCTTTCGGGTCAAATGACCAATGTTATGGCTATAATCAAGGCATAGTTTGTGATAATATGGTCATATTGTGCGTACATGTGCATCATGGCATGGCAAACAATGTTGCAAGAGGAAGTTTTCCTTTTTATCGCACCAAAAAGGCATTTTCCATTTTCCGAGCATAAAAAACGAACGGTTTTGTGAAGCAACCACCAAATGAATAATTCAAAAAACCACCAACACATTTTACAAAAATACTAGACCACCTTATATGGACAATGTACCAATAGGGGGATCTGAAACCTTTCCGTCCACCTCTAGTGAAAAAGACAAATTCCTTCCGAATCGGTAGGAAGTGGGTCAGATATGAACTACAGGTACATGATACGATGCTCATGATTTTTTAAAATATCATTTTTAGGTTCACAATATGCTATTTTATCAAAAATCCAATGCAAGTTGAGCGAGGCTTGGTCAGATTCAAGTGTATACAAAAGATGTGGCATTTAAATATCCAATCAATTCAAAAAATGTTAATACAAAAGATGCGGCATTAAAATATGATTTACTACAATAAAATAGGGTTAGATTCCTTTTTAGATGCTTAATATTTCTTATGTTCAAAGTTTTAGGATTTGACAATTTATTTTTGTTTGAATTGAATAATCAAAATTTATATGTAAGTGTTTTAATCCTTTTGAAAATTTTCATCTAAAGTAAATATAAAATGTTTTTACATGAATGGATAGATATTATTTTTCTGAAAATTATGATATATTATTCATATTTTTCTGAGTTGAAATGAAAAAGATATGAATTTTCTAAATTCATATCCTATTTTTTGAATTAAAAATGCCCCTTTAATGCATGAAATAAATGCCCCCCCTTTAACACCGGTTCCCGCCACGAACCGGTGTTAATGGGGGGGGGGTACACGCGCGAAACGAAATAAATGCGCCCCCCCTTTAACACTGGTTCATGGCTGGAACCAGTGTCAAAGGGGGGGTGCGCGCGCGAAACGAATTCCCCCCTTTAACACCAGTTCGTGGCTGGAACCGATGTTAAAGGGGGGGTATTAAATGCGCGCCTTCCCCTTCCTCAGAGCCAGATCGAACCCCCCGCGCAGAGAAAAAGAGAGCAGCCGCAGCCGCCAGCGCCGTCCAGCCCTCGCCCAGCAGGCCCCAACGAGCTCATCCCCCCGAGGTCCGGCCATCGTCGTTGTCTTCAATCACCGTCGTTCTGGAGCTTCTCCAGCCTCGACACCGTCATCACCACGCTCAGGGTGAGCATGCGGTGCTCAGGCACCACCCTGCAAATCCCCTCCTTCTCTCTGTCGTGCCCGCGTCGCGCACCACCGCATACCGCCGCCAGTCATCGACGCATCTAGTGCTCCGATGACCTAGGATCAGCGGCGTCGCCTCTATCTCGTTCGCGCTGCTCCGCTGATTCAAACGCGCGCAATCACGCTTCCCAAATCGTGCTCCTCCACCGTCCCTGGCCGCCTGCCGACGTGTCTCCGGCGAGCCTGCGTGGCGCTTGCGTGGCCACGACGTGGCGCCCTCGTCAGCGCTGGTCTAGCTTGGCCAGCGTGGTTGCATATGTGACCCAGTGGCCCACATGTCAGCCATAGTGGCTAGGTTCTGTGCGGTGTAAAAAAATTAACCCCCCAGCTGACGTCAGCCTGATGCAATAAAGGCTTTAATAATTCCAGAAATTGATATAAATTTGTAAATTCAATATCTTTTTATTTATAAATCAGAAAAATACAAATAATATATCAAAATGTTCAGAAAAATGAAACCTAGCTATCTAAGCTATAATCATGCATTGTTCAACAACTTAAATGAAAAGTTTAATTAGAACACCCTAGTAACCCTAATAGGTGATTCCAAAGTTTTCCCCCGAGTTAGGGTTTTCACCCCTCGGAACCCCGATTAAGTTGTTGAGCATGCCTTAGGGTTACATTTCAAAGCAAATTAACTTGTCATATAATCATACTTGCTTGAGCATTGCATCGATGCCATGTGTTGATTGTTTCCCCTTTATTTCCGGTGTTTGGTTCTTCCCGGTAGAATACGATATCAAGATCGAGATCGAAGCCCGAGGACAACACCGTCGAAGATCGGAGATTGACGAACAATACTTGACCAACTGTAATCAAGTCAAGTACTAGGATCCCGAAGATCTGTTTATCTGCTATCAACAGGCAAAGGCAAGCATAGCCCCACCATGATATAATCCTATGTTTTCGAAAGCATTTCAATTCCTGCCGTGATGCATACGATTCTACTATGGTCTTTTATCGATAGATAGAGTATCCTATCTATTACCATAGGTCTCTGGGGCCGCCGATGCTGCTACCTTCTTCGTCACAGGGCTCCGGGTGAAAACACTTTACCATAGGTCTCGTTGGTCGTTACCCTCTTGGGGGCGTCATTGTGGAGCTCTGACTCATCCTGATCTTGGCTCATTGACTTCGGTGGCAAGTTTAGGTTCTCCACGGTTTTTCTTGCTTATTTTGATCTGCTTGATAAAAGGGATATCCCATCCACATTGTATCTGTTCTGCCAAGTTGTTTGCCGTCGCTGCCGTCGCTCGGGTGACCATACTGAGGAGGCGCCTCCACTATAATGCTTGCCTCGGCCTCCTCTTTCGAACAACGCCCGTTTTAGGTAGGCCGTATCATGCTACCTCGCGCGCCCTAGGTCGCTCTCCAACGCCGCCAGCCTCCGGTCAGCCACTGTAGCTAGCCCCTCTCATATGCATCCGGGATTTCTACGAATTAGGGTTTGGACCCCTCGGAACTCGTTTAAAATGATCAAGCATCCTTAGGGTTTTAATTCCATTTGTGTATTTATTTGTGTATTTTTATATGAATAATATGTATATTTGTGTATGAATCCAAGTCCACTTGAATGTTTACTCTCTTACTCTAGATAATATTATAGTTTTAGAAACTATGGATCCACTTAGTAGAAACCTTGAAGAAGAAGAAATAATGGAGAACATTATTGATGAGGACACCTCACAATATCTGGACTTGGAGGGACATGATGACAGCTCAAGTATTCATGGAGAAGATGAAGACTCCGGTGAACGCAATTTAGTGATTACAAAGTCCGGCGAGGTATATGCATTGATTAAGCCTCTGCTGACTTCCACCAACAATCTTCTTCTACATGTATTAATTAACGCTTCTTTCTTCTTTTAGCCCTCTGGATCGACCAGCCAGAAACCATCTTCTTCTACGAAAAAGAGCAAGCGAGGCGCGAGCCATCGGTTGAAAGATCGTGCAAAGTTCATGATCGAAGCAGTCCGTGTTGATGGCAGGCCGATGGAGCCCAAGAAGGCCGCAAACAAATTTGTACGTCAGGTTGGAGTTCTTGTTAGGGACCAAATCCCAATCATAATTGAATATTGGAATAAGCCAAAGAAGGGCGACGGTACCTTTGTCGATGAAAGATCCAAAGAAACGCTTTTGAATTCGTTGTTGGTAAATTTCACCCTTCCGCCAGAGGAGGATGAAAACAACCCAGTTATAAAGGGAAAGGTCAAAGAGTGGACTCTAAAGAAGATGGCTGACTCTTTCCGCAACTGGAAGACAAAATTGAACAAATTTGTCAAACCTCGCGAGACTCCAAATTTCGAAGACGCATATTATGTGAAGATAAGACCTCATTGGCCCGAATTTGTGGCATATAAGGAAGGTGCTATAGCTAAAAAGAGGTCAGAAACCAATACACTAAATGCCTAGAAAAAGGAATATCACCAGAGGATGGGGTCAGGTGGCTACATATCTCAGAGGCATAAGTGGGAGGAAGTTGAGAAGGCCCTGAGCGCTAGAGGGATCACACCCCAAACAGATGGGTGGGACCTATGTGCAAAGACTTTGTTCTACGGAATCGGGGCAAGGTTGGATCCAGAAACAGGATTGTGTATCTTCCCAACCCTCCTTGCCAAACCCGTCACTGAACTCATCACGGCATACGAGGAAACAACCGCCAGGACCTTCCATCCCGACAGAGAGAATGACCAGCTCACGCGCGCCATCAGTAAAAAAGAACACCCTGGACATGCACGAGGCACAGGGGGTATGACGTGGAAGGATGGGTTTGCTGAGTGGAGCGACTCTTACAGATGGCGCGGCAGAGAAGAAAAAGAGCGTACAGAGCGGATGACACAGATAGAACATGCACTTGTGGCGCTGCAGGCGCAAGTGAATGCACAACAGAGCCATCAAGCTACCGGCCCATCTCAGCAGCACGAAGAGCCTGCATTGGAAGCTGCCGGCGGCCCAGACTCTGCGCGGAAAAGCAGCGTGGCTTCCACGGAGAACGTGCAGCCCAGGCTTGAAATGGCGGGTCCTCGATACCCCGTGGATGAGATCACGGAGAGCGAACACGCTGAGCTGCATGTGAGATTAATGGGCTTATCCATTAAGGTGGCTGTCGGCTATACCTTACCTCCTGTAACTGTTGGAACTTACCACTGCCGACCGATTCCAGATGGCTATGCTATTGTTGGGGTGGATGAGGTTGTGAAGGAATATGAGGAAGCACAGCTTGACCATGCTATAGGTGAAGGGGAAACTCAACTCAAATTTGTAGTGAAAACAACCATTCTTTGGAAGAAGGAACACATCGTGCTTCTAAATTGGAGGCCACTGGCACCCCCGCCGTCTCTACCGCGTCAGCAGTCTGAGCCGCTTCAGCTATCTCCTGCGTGGAAGCCATCTCCGGCGCTTCAGCCATCTCCTGCGCGGCAGCCATCTCCGGCGCGCCAGCCATCTCCTGCCCATCAGCCATCTCCGGTGCTTCAGCCATCTCCTCAGCGTAAGCGGAAGAGCACTGCCACGAAGAGCATCACTAGCACTGCCACAAAGAAATCCGCAGGAAACCGTACGTCAAAGAGTTCAAAAAACTACGTCCCGCAGCCTTCCGCCAAGCGATTGCCGGTTTTACCGTGGAATCGTAGCGACGAGGAGACCAATAGGATCTCGGAAGAAGAGGTCAAGAAATTCTTTGCACCTAGATGGGTCGAGCCAAAGGAGAAAATATATCCGGCGGTGGTGGAGAAGTTTTACAAAAATCTTTTGAAACCTGAAACCCCACTTGTGCCGGACTACAAGCGCCAGATTTTGAAGGGGGATGCAAGGCGCCGTAGAGAGACTGAAAGTAGCAGTCGTGCGGCACCCCAGAAAACAGTTCCCATTCTCGGAGAGCAGGAAAACCAATCATGCGCCCGCTCCAAGTGTTCGACACACGGGACGCTCCTCCCATAAATGATTCCGAGGCAGAGCTACAAAGAAAGGCCAATGAGATGGGGATGACTTACATTGCATACTTGAACATCATGGGAGACAACTTGCCCAAATGCGATGCAAACCCCATACAGCCATGGAAGCATGGGAAGAATCTCGTCAAGAAAGAGGAGCTCAAGAATCTACCAACAAAGATGCGAAGATTGCACAAGTGGTACCTTGATATCTGCAAGACGAGAAAGGAAGAATGGATCACGGCGCATATAGGAGATCAGATTTTCTTGTGAGGAGACGACGAGATCGACTTCAACATTCAAGACTTGCATTTTCTATTCAATCAGAAGGAACTCGACAAAGCTGCCATCAGCCTTTATTGTGTGTAAGTACTACGTCTGTAATTTATATCTCATCTCATTCACTTCATTAATTGCATGTATATATATATGCTCACCATATATGTATATACTATTATGCAGGAAAAAGGTTATGGAATGCATGAAAGGAGGCCCTTTTGACATTGGGTTCGTTGACCCAAATAGAGTTCATGAAGAAGTGGTAAGAACCAAACCCGGGCAAACAGAAGATTAGTTGCTAAGGTCTTTACTGAGACAACAAACCAAAAGGGAAATACTATTGCCTTACAACTTCTCGTGAGTACTGTTACCCTCTCTTGTACACATTCTGTTTCGGCTTACTCGATGTTAAGTGTAACTGATGATGAGTTATGCGTGCGTAGGTTCCACTTTATTCTGCTAGTCATTCAACCCGACTCAGGAAAAGTCCTTGTCATGGACTGGTTACAAAAAGAAAAAGAGCTATGGGCAGACTTTAGAGAGATGCTCCAGAGGTAATTTCAATCATATTATCGCACTAGATCGGCAACTTTCGTGACAACAAGTAATTAATTACTCCTTTATCCATTTTCTTTGCCGGACAGGGTTTGGAAAAGGTTCACGGGCAGGGCTACGGGTGAATGGTCAGAAGAACTAAAATTTGTAGACCAAAATGTAAATAATACTAGCTAGCTAGGTCTGCGTATCTCTTTGATTCTGCTTCCAATTCCATTATATCATGCTTTATTGATTATTATTTTGATTGAACTCTCTATTCTCGTAAAGTGCGCGCATCAGGGACCCGGCAATAACTTATGTGGATACTATGTTTGCGAGTTCATTCGCAACACGATATGTGCGACAGGCCAAGCCGCACTAGAACAACTTAGAGTAAGTAAACAAAGTCCACAACATTATTTTATTACCATCAATTGTGTTGAGTTTTATTCTTATATATATTGACCCCATTCTTCATATACATTCAGATCGAACGGATGCGGGACCAACTCCTACCATTTGACCGCATACGAGAAATTCAAGAGGAATTAGCGGGGTTCATACTTGATGAGGTCGTCACGCCTGGCGGAGAACTCTTTAGATATCCACCAAAATGATTGTTGTATATATGCTTGAACGTGTTAGTCTTGTACTTGATGCTTCAACGTTTACGGAGAATACCACACAATGACGATGTTTATGTATAATAATAGTTGCTTAATTATTCATGTACTCGTATGTACCGATGATGATGTATGTGTATACCGTTCCCGATTGATTCCCCCTCCCCCCTCCCGCAGAAATACGCCCAGAACGGGGCAGAGGCATAACTCTGCCGCGACAGAGATTTAGGCCGTTTTCCTGCCGCGACAGAGATTTATCTCTTTTTCCTGCCGCGGCAGATAATCTTTAACACCAACCGGTGTTAAAGGGGGGGGCCTGAGCCCTGCGGCAGCCCCACGTGCGCCACTCTTTAACCCGGTTCGTATAAGAATCGGTGTTAAATGGGGCCCCTCTCTAACACCGAACCCTCAACATCGGTTCTACAACCGCTGTTAGAGGGCCCTCCAAACCGGTGTTAGAGGGGGGGTCTGCGATAGTTTATTGATTCTTGGATTAAGTGCAAAGATGCTTTTATTGGAAAGTACTACGCTCCTGCTAAGATTATATCTATGATAAGTGATATTATGAAATTTAAATAACTTGATAATGAACATCTTGCTCAAGCTTGGGAATGAAATATTTGGTTAAGAATTGTCCCACTCATGGACTCACAGCTTGGATGATTATCCAGACTTTTTATGTAGGTTTGAACTTCTCTTCAAGAAACCTGTTGGATTCAGCTGCTCGAGGTACCTTTATGGGCATCAATTTGGGTGCTGCAACAAGACTCTTTGATAATATGATGGTTAACTACTCAGAATGGCACACTGAAAGAGCTCCACATGGTAAGAAGGTCAATTATGTTGAAGAAACCTCCTCTTTGAGTGATAAGATTGATGTTATTATGGCTATGCTTGTTAATGGGAAAGCTCCTTTAGATCCTAATAGTGTTCCCTTAGCCTCTTTGGTTTCTCAAGAAGAGCAAGTTGATGTGAACTTCATTAGAAACAACAATTTCAACAACAATGCCTATAGAAATAATTTTGGTGGTAAGAAAAATTATAGGCCTTATCCTCCTAATAATGGCAATACCTATGGAAACTCCTACAATAATGCTAGAAGTGCCCCCTCTGAAATTGAAGTCATGATCAAAGACTTTATTAGTAAACAAACCATTTTCAATAAGACTATAGAGGAAAAGCTTTTAAATGTTGAGAAAAATATATCCTCTTTGTCTGAAGCACAATCCTCTTTGATTAATAAAATGGCTGCTAAACCTGAAACCATGGAAAGTACTTTTACCGCTACTCATCCATACAAGTTACTATTGATGAAAATGTTAGACTGTTAGCCCAACTTCATGCTAAGTGGGAAAGGGAAGCTGAAATTGATAGAAACAATAGTGTGTGCACCATCACCACTAAACCACAAGAAGTCCCTATTTCCTCCTCCTACAATGCTTAAGCCTAATGAGTGTACTACTAGTGATGCTAAGTTTGATTTTGATATAGAAGGTTGCAATATTTCTGAAGTGATTATGTTTTTGCAAATGCTTGCTAGAAGTCCCGATGCTAGTGATATGCATGTTGCTTTCACCAAACATATTACAGATGCTCTTGTTAAGATTAAGGAAGAGAAGTTAAAACACAAAGCTTCTATTCCTAATAAAGTAGAAGATAGTTGGGAACCCATTATTAATATTCAAGTGAATGACTTTGATCTCAAAGTTTCAGGTTATCTTGGTTCAAGTGTCTCTATTATGCCTAGGAAGATTTATGAAATGTTTGATTTGCCACCTTTGGAAGATTGTTATTTGGATGTCACACTTAATGATAATGCTAAGAAGAAACTCATGGGGAGTATTAATGATGTTCTCATTATGGTTAACAATGCTTATGTCCCTGTTGATTTCTATGTTTTGGATGTTGAATACAATGCTTCTTGTCCTATTAATTTGGGAAGACCTTTTCTTAGAAGTGTTGGTGCCATCATTGATATTAAAGAAGGCACCATTAAATATCATTTTCCATTCAATAAAGGTATTGAACACTTCCCTATGAGGAGAGATAAGTTGCTTTTTGCTCCTCCTTTGAAAGCAATGTTTTATGTTAATGCTTCCTCATTTGAAAATACTTGATTTTCTTGCTTCTTGTGCCTAACGTAAAGGCGTTAAAGAAAAGTACTTGTTGGGAGATAACCCAGGAGTTTCCTTGAGTCTTGGAACTTATTACTTTAGTAATGACCTCTAGTTATCCTTTTTGTTTGCTTTTTTTTGCCAAGAATGACCTCTAATGAGAGGGAAGTAAGATTTGGGGAGTTGCTGTCCCGAAATAGATTTCTGTCCTCCACCATAAAAATTCGTGAGGAGTCTCTGTAACTAGGATTGAGCTAAAACGTTATGAATGAATCCCCCAGTATGTTATCTAACTTTCGTTAGTTCAACACTTTTTTATTTGAGCAACAGAAGGTCTTCGAAAAAATCGGTTTCTACCTGCTGGTCTGTTTTGACAGATTTCTGCCATTATTTGCATTTGCTTCTTATTGATTCCTTTTTGAGTTCTCTTTTGGGGAATTGAGATTTTTGAAGGATTTTCTACAGTAGATTGTATTTTTAGTGAATTTTTTTTCTGTTCTAAAGCTAAGCCTAAGGGTCTATTATCTTTTGAATACACTAATGTTGCTAATGAAGATTGTGTGAAGTTTTGTATGAAGGAAAAATTTCAGGTGTAGAGAGAGAATGATGTAAGGAGATGAAGAATGGACAAAACCTCAAGCTTGGGGATGCGACCCCGGTGTCACCCCAAGAAATATCCAAGAGGTACAAGCGTCAAAGCTTGGGGATGCCCATGGCATCCCCATATTCATCAATAAAAAGCCCATGTCTGTCTAGACACTTCGTTTTTATTGTTTCAATCAATGTTGTGTTGTTCTTGGAGCGTCTTAGTTTTCGTTTTCTTTTCTTAGTTGTTTAGTTTGCTTGAATAAAGTAGTTTGGACCCCTGTTCTTGCTGTGTTGTTTCAAATAAGTTGATTGGTGTTGGAAAGGAGTAGAAAGTTCTTCCTTGAAAAGTGCAAGAGGAGATTGTAGGGTTCGCAGCATAGAAAACAAAAAATTTCCTACGATGGGAACATCTAAGTACCAAGATCTATCTACTAAATATAAGCAACGGGTGGATATACATCCATAGAATACATACCCTCGAAGACCGTATAGCATTAACGAGGTTGTACTCATGGATGATGTAGACGAACGCTTGCCGATCTCAAGATCGTGATGAAGTCCATCTGGTCCAGCCGGTCCAGCACGATCAAGTCCAGCACCTCAAAGCAGTGGTGCATCCGTGATCGCACACACGAACGGGTACCGCGACAACCTCTGCGCCCTCGCTCCAGCGAAGCAGCGGAAGCAACAAATCCTTCCAAAAAAGCCACCGGGAACATGTATCTCGCTGATCCGAGACCATGGGGAAATTCTAAAGGGGGGAGAGAGATCCTTCGCGAGGAGGTGTGAGAGACAAGTGAGAGGAGGGGGTCCTTTTATATGGAGGGGGGCAGCCCAAGGGGGCATGGCCGCTGGCCATAGAGGGTTCCCCCACCTCTCCCTCATTCATGTGGTGGAAGCTCCACTCACATAAAAACCTCTCCACTCACAATTCCACTCACATGCATTAATTTTCCACCAAAATTAATGCAATCTCTCATTTAAATAAAACTCATTTATTTATTTATTCAGAATTTTGTTAATTACTTTAATTAACAAACATTCACATAAAACCCTTACAACATTTCAATTTCAACCGAAACCGTTTCGGTGTCTAGTGAAATAAATTCCTGCGCTTTCCTTTTCTTTTTCTGGCATATCATTTGCTCCGAATGGTGTCGGTATCCCTTAAGTGTGTCACCCTATGGTTCGCGAATAATGCGGTCATGATCGAGACCCTTCTCCGATCAATAATCAGTAGCGGGACCTGGAGATCCATACTGACTCCCACACATTCAACGATGACTTATGTGATCGTGTGAACCTTTTACGCTAGTATCTTAATCCCTTTGTTTCACGATATATTACATGTACGAGATTCGATCATCGGTATCTCCATACCTAGTTTGATCTCGTTACCGACATGCACTCTTTTCTCGTTCCCGTGATATAACATTCTAGTGATCAAATCACTTGCTTGCAAGCTAATCAATGTGATATCACCGAGAGAGCCCAGAGCATATCTATCCGTCATCGGGATGAACAAATTCCACTCTCGATCCATGGGGCTCAACATAAAACTTTAGTAGTTCTGAAGCCATCTTTATAATCACCCAGTTACGGTGTGACGTTTGAAGTCAACAAGAAACTCTTCCGGTGTAAGTGATTGACATGATCTCATGGTCTAAGGATTAGGATCACTTCGTAAGTTGTTATATCAATATAAACTCAATGACTTTGATCGTAATGCTATACTTCGGATGAATGTTCATCACATCATTACACTAATGTTGTGACCAAGTTATTAACAACATCCAATGTCCTTGATCAGGAAACTTTGATCATATTGTTAATCAACGAGCTAGTTTATAAGAGAGGCATAACTAGGAACTTCCTTTTTTGTTTATTAAACACACATGTATTAATGTTTCCGTATTAATACAATTATAGCATGCAAAATAAACATTTATCATAAATAAGGAATACGATAATAACCACTTTATTATTGCCTCTTGGGCATATTCCCTTCAGATTTTGCATTGACTGTGACTTAGACTTTATCATGTCATGCTAGGTGTTGTTTTGACCTTATGCTTAGTGATTATTGTTGTAGAATGACTTGTTCCCAATTCATTAATATTGCTTAGTGTGCCTTGAAAGAATCATGCGTTGTTTTAGCATGCAAAAGCATAGTATTATGGTATTATCCTTTGATTTTTTTGTTTGGGTTGACTTGGCACATGCTCACACCATGTTATGACTATGAACAAGTCACCATAGCCTCTATGATCATTTAGTCCTTGACTTGTAGTACCACTCTATGCTTTGATTAGTAATGTTTTGTCGCTCTGCATGATTATGACCATTATTGCTCTCTTAGTTGGTTGCTTCTAGTCTTTTTCTAGCCTTCACTTGTATGAGTAAGTTCTACTCATGCTTCCACTCCCAAGAAACCAAGTTATTCCAAAGTGTCTACTCTAAATTCCTATGCATGGTGTGTTACACCATTCCAAGTATATTCTTGTTTTTAGCTACCTTCCAATTAAAAAGAATTTTGTTATGTGAAAACTTAGTGATTAAAGCCCTCACGAACTTGACGACACACTTTATATTCCTTGCCCCTAATAAACTTGAACCATTGTGTCATCTATGTTGTATATGCATGCACTTATATGTTGAAGTAGCAGAACCATGCTGTCATGGGGAACGTTTTCAACATTGCACTTGTACTTTGTACATAGATGATATCATGCTCTTTTTTCTATGGATGTCACCGTGTGAAATAAAGAGGGAGCTTGTAAGTCCATCGAGTTATGTATTTTATATTAGAGAAACGCCTAGGCCGCTAGCCTAAGCCATGCCTAAGCATGGTGGAAACTTGCAGCATCACCATAATGACCTATCCGTGAGGCATCCTCAATAAAAATATATGCAAATAGTAAATAAAAAGATCGCTAAGATTCTCATTGTCTTCTTGCCTTGTCATTTTGGTTATGGGATAGCTCATGTACCATGTCCAAGGGGTACCCCGTTGGCGGTTCTCTATGATACACATGTACTTACTATGACTAGAACTTACAGGTGACTGAAGTTGAGTAGCATGAGGTGTGGCCCTCATATTCAAGGGACATGAGATTGCCAACTAATACTTTGTCAAGCATATACTCCATAGTTCGTTCACTTTGACCTTAATCACTTCAAGATGCTTATGATAGGGGCAATGAGAGCTAAAAGCTAAACAAGTACCATAATTTTTGGAAGCTCTTTTTGAAACTCGAAATCCCTACTTCCCCTTATGAAGGGCCTTTATTCCACTATTTTATTGAGTCTCAACATTCTACATTTAGGCACCATTAAGAGAGCATATTTGTCATTCTAAGTTCTATGTGAAGTGTCCCAAAACTTATTAATTGATGCATATTGTGATATTACTTGTTCTTGTCCTATTTGTATCTAGTCACTCTTATGAACTTTGAAGGTGTCCTATGCATCTATTTGCTACTCTATGAGGGACAAGATGAATGCCACTATGACATGTTTTATATATGTGAAACAAACAAATGTTTTTCAATGCATGTTATTCATGATCTTTGTTTGTAGCCTTTCATGTTGCATGCATAGTTACTTTGTCTTACTGTTAGAACTCCATCTTTCATGCACATGTTTAGAGTTCTTTGATCCCAGCTTTTGATGCTTGCAAATGGTTTGAACTTGGTTTTGATGGTGCATGTTAGCTCAAAAATTATTCTTTTATCACTTACCTACTCGAGGACGAGTAGGAGTTAAGCTTGGGGATGCTTGATACGTCAGAAACGTATCTATAATTTTTGATGTTCCATGCTTGTTTAGTATCTACTTTGCTTTGCTTTGTCTACACTTTGAGGTGTTTTTATATGTTTTATGGAACTAACCTATTAACAAGTTGCCATAGTGCCAGTTGCCTGTTTTCTTCTGTTTTTGGTTCTAGAAAGGCAGAAAATCAATATTCTCGGAATTGGACGGGACAAAAGCCAAAAAGAATATTTTACCGTGGGCAACACGAAGCCAGAGTACGAGACGGAGGAGGCTCACCAGCGGGCACACCCCCTGGTGGTGCGCCCTAGGGCTGGCCGTTCCTGGGGTGTGCATCCACCCTGGTGTCCCCCTTCCTCGCCTCTTCGCCTATAAAGTCCCCCTGATGCCAAAACCCTAAGTACCCGATCAATATTCCACGAAACCGTCTTTAGCCGCCGCCACCATCATCCCTAGATCGGGGGGATCTGAAGTTCTTCCCGGCACCCTGCCGGAGGGGAGATCATCCTGGAGGCCTTCTTCTCCGGTATGAAGCATGAGTAGTTCCACCTTGGACTACGGGTCCATGTAGTAGCTGGATAGCTATATCTCCTCCTTGTGCTTTCATGTCTAGATCTTGTGAGCTCCGTTCATGATCAAGATCTAATCTATTTGTAATCATGCATGTTGTGTTTGCGGGGATCCGATGGATATTGAGATTACTATGTCAGATTGATTAATGGTTTTGTGTAAGATCCCTCCTTTGTAAAGGAAAGGATCCCTGTGATTGCAATGCTAGTCCCTGGATCAATGGTAGCATTCACAGTTTAAGATGAAGTACACAGATAGAAAAGGTCGTTTATTACATTCATTCCAGAGATAAAACATAGTCTTTTACAACTCAGGGCCAAAGGCCTAATACAAGAGTTTATGGAATAAGCAAATATACACAAGTCCTCATCTTCATGTGCCACAGGCAAGCATGTTGAGTGTAGACTCATGACTCCTACTCATCATCGGAGTAACCTACAACATCACAAGTTACAGCCACAGTGGGTCAATACTTTGGAATAGTATTGGCAAGTGATACCTTAGTAAATTTTAAGTGGACTATATTACTATATGCATTTTGGCTAAGTGTATCTTGGCTTGCTTTGCTTGAAAATAGGTTTTTCCTATTAGTTGAAATCACTAAGTTTTTCTTTGTCAAAATCTTTCCCATGAAACCACCAATAGACATTGGGGTCCTTCTCCCTTGTTCACCCACAAGTTTTATTTAGAAGTTGGAGTGATGAGATTCTTTTAGCTTCCATTTCTTGATGCTCAAGTTGTCCATTGCCATGGTCTTGGCTAAGTACTTAGATTTTCCATCTGCAGAGGTTGTGCACTTTCCCCACCAGACTTGGTTTCCCAAGACAGGACCTTTCAGAAGCCTTTCCTTAGTCAAATGGACGCGCTCCAACCTATCATCCCACTACCACCAACTGTCCAAATGACTAAGTTCTAGCAACCTATATGATCAAGGCAGAGCCCATATTGCCAAGTGGTTGCACTGTAAGCTTTCTCAACACTTGGCCTCCAAATCCCTTTGTGCCTGGGTGGCATACCACAAGTGAGATACACAAGCCAAGTCCATGGCCTTGTGTAACCACTCAACCAAAAACCACCATTCAAGTCCCATTCCACACCCAGGAGGTTCATTGACTTAGTTGTTTTATTAAGAAAAGCATGAGTCCCAAAGGACATAGAATTATTTTACCATATCATGTACATACTTTACCAACCCTTGTTTTCTACTAGCTAGGCTAAGCATGGCAAAGTAACTTAACTTAGGAAAAGTCCCTAGCAATTCTACAAATCTACACTACATAGGATTTCCCAACATAGTATTTGGAAAAAAGTAGCATGCAAGACTTAGCAAAATAATTCTAATGCTTATTCAAAATAAAAGGGTGGAAATATCATGAAGTATCACTTGCCTTGGTAATGGGGAGAGTAGCACTCTTCACAATCACAATCACTAGCAAAATCTACACAAAAATTTGTAGCATACAATTACACACAATTTATATACAAGCAAAAATATGAATGCATGCATGCAAGAATTTACTAAGTGATGATTTTGAAAACCCTACCAAGCATGTGCATGATACAGAAACATAACAAGTCACAAGGTTTGCCAATCAAACTTATTTGGCACTAATACAACGTACTAAACTAAAACAATACTCAAATTGAACCTAAACATGTTTCTGTATATAAAGTCATTTTAACAGTTACTATTTGTTAAACACATTGGATATTCAGAAAGATCTTGACTCACTGAATCCAACGGTATAAAGTTTGCAAAATTCCAACGTGGGAATCAAAAGTTATAGCCAATTGAAAATTTGATCTAAATCTGGTTTTGAAATCTGTTTTTGATTTAAACTTAGCCACGCGTCGCGTTATAACTGGTGCGTACCGGTTCGCACCGGATCACCCTCCTGCGCCATTGGATCTAACTAACGTTGCGCGACTCAGATCTGTACATACCCCTTCGTTAAGTGAACTGTTTCTACACGTAGGATCCAGATCTGACGGCTACAATCTATTAACCAAAAACGGGCGGCGCTAGCGGCGTTGACCGGCGGCGGCGCGTCTGACTACGGTGGCGCCGGCGCTCTAGGTTGTCCGGGGAAGCAAGAAGGCAATTACCAGGACCGCGGTGGCGTGCTGAAGCTCGAGGTGGCTCTGGTTTGTCAAGGGGCGCGCAGATACGGCGATGATTGCTCTCGGAGTAGAGACAGACGTCGGCACGGTCAGTCATCGTCATTGGCGAGGTTTTCGATCACTAGGAGGTAAACAAAGGGCGTGGTCAGATGCAGGAGATCATGGAGGAGATGTGTGTGTGAAGGAGGAAGCTTGGGGCGGTCTGGACTTACCACTGTAGGTCGTCGGAGTTGAAACCGAAGACGGTGGCGGCCAGTCGTCGATGTTGCTGGAGCTACGGTTCATGCGGAGGCAAATGGGATGTGTCAGTAGGTGCGCAGAGACTCACTGAACAAGATAGCATGAATGAGAGGCAGAGGGGAGCTCGGAACTCACCGGAATTCGCCGGCGCAGTCGTCGCAACAGCGGCGGAGTCGTGCGAGTTGTGGGCAGCCTGGTGGCGTGAAGGAAAAATTGATTGGGGGAAATGGTCGCAAGGAGGGGGAGATTTTATAGCCCGAGGCTCGACACCAAACACTCGTCGTATCAATGCTAATTAAGCTCGCGGTATCAGTGCTGCAACGGCCGGCGGCGGAGATCATGCGTGGAATCAGGGGGAAGACGAAGACGACGTGGACGGGGCCCGCTGGTCGGTGAAATAGACAGAGGGGGCATGGGGTCTGGCTGTCAGTGACTGAAGGAGTGCGCTCGCGCGTGAGAGAAGAAAGGAAATGTCCCGGGTGGGCTTGATGGGCTTGATTCGCTGCTGGGCTAGAGTTCTGGCGCGCGGCCTTTTTCTTTTGTTTACTCCTTTTCCTTTTCTATTTCGATTTTCTGAATAGGTTTTCAAATGATTTCAAGTTCAATTTGAATTCAAATCTTTCTGAGGTTTTGTAGTGGTGAATTGGTCTCATAAATAGGTCAAAACCCATGGGGTTACTTTGTATAGGCTGGTTCAAGCTTGGATTTAAAATAATCATAGACTTTGCATCTGATTTGCAAATGTTTTTAAAAAGGGGTTTTGAAATTATTTCTAAGTTGAAAACTTTGGTCCAAATTCTACACACAAATTATCCAACAATGAAGATAATCATCTAGGTTCCTAAACTTTCAAGATTTCAAATGGTGATGGCCATTTGAATTAAATCTGCTCACATGAAATCATAGCATCAAGTGCTTCTGTTTTCCTGAAATGAGTTTGAATATGATCTCAAATCTATATGCATGCATGAGTGATATGAAAACTTTGAAATCATGATTTTAGGGATGTTACAAATCTAACCCCCTTAAGGTGAATCTCGCCCTCGAGATTCGGATTGGCTAGCAAATAGGTGAGGGTGGTCTTTCCGAAGATCATCTTCTCTTTCCCATGTTTCTTCCTCTTCGGAATGATGATTCCATTGTACTTTGCAAAACTTGATAGTCTTTGTTCTCGTGACTCTTTCTGCAGTCTCAAGAATCTTGATAGGCTTTTCCTCATAAGTGAGATCACTTTCTAGTTGAACTTCTTCCAAAGGTATGGTATCCTTCAAAGAAGATTCTTCCATTTCTGGGTGACATTTCTTAAGCTGACTCACATGAAATACATTGTGGACTGCTGATAGAGACGCTGGCAGTTCAATTTCATAAGCAACTTCTGCTTTGCGACTCAGAATCTTGAATGGCCCAACATATCTTGGTGCCAACTTTCCTTTTACTCCGAATCTTTTCACTCCACGGAGTGGTGATACTCTAAGATAAGCCCTATCACCAACCTCGTAGGTGACTTCTCTACGCTTAGGATATGTGTAGATTTTCTGTCGGGACTGTGCTATCTTCAATCTGTCCTTAACCAATTTGACCTTCTCTTCGGCTTCTTTGATAAGATCTGGCCCGAATAAACTTCTTTCTCCCACACCATTCCATAACAATGGGGTGGTACATTTCCTTCCATAGAGAAACTCAAACGGTGCCATGTCAATGCTGGCTTGATAGCTATTGTTATAAGAAAATTCTGCGTAAGGCAGACTTTCATCCCAACTGGCTCCATAATCTAGGGCGCATGCCCTCAACATATCTTCAAGAATTTGATTTGTCCTTTCTGTTTGTCCATCAGTTTGAGGATGAAAAGCATTACTGAATTCCAACCTCGTTCCCAATGACTCATGTAGCTGTCTCCAAAAATGGGAAGTGAATTGGGTTCCCCTATCGGATACAATACTCTTAGGCACACCGTGAAGGCATACAATTCTACTCATGTAGATTTTGGCTAACTTGGCACTTGTATAAGTTGTCTTTACGGGTATGAAATGTGCCACTTTAGTTAAACGATCCACTACTACCCATATGGAATCATATCCTGATCTGGTCCATGGTAATCCGGTGATGAAACCCATACCAATTTTTTCCCATTTCCAATCAGGAATGGGTAGTGGTTGAAGCAAACCTGCTGGTTTCTGATGCTCCGCCTTTACTCTACTACAGACATCACACAAAGAAATATGTTCGGCGATGTCTCTCTTGAGATTGTTCCACCAAAATCTTTCTTTCATATCCATGTACATCTTGGTGTTTCCTGGGTGGATAGAATACGGAGAGTTGTGTGCTTCTTGCAAAATCAGTTTTCGTAACTCCGGATCTTGTGGAACACAGATACGTTTCCCATGCCATAAAGTACCCTGTTCGTCTTCATGGAAATTTTTAGCTCTCCCTTGGCCAATATTTTCCTTAATCCTTTCTATTTCTTATTGGTCTTCTGAGCTTCTCGAATCTTGTCCAACAAAGTGGGTTGAACATCCAAAGACATAAGATGTCCTTCAGGCACAATCTCCAATCTGAGTTCTTTGAATTGTTTACACAAATCATCTGGCAATTCTCCTTTGGTAAGGCCATTTACAAACACCTTACAACTTAGAGCATCTGCTACCACGTTTGCTTTACCGGGGTGGTATTGCAAACTCAAGTCATAATCCTTGATAAGCTCTAACCATCTTCTTTGTCTCATATTGATTTCCTTTTGGGTGAAGATATATTTCAAACTTTTGTGGTCCGTGAACACTTCACAACGCTTTCCCAAAAGGTAATGTCTCCATGTTTTGAGTGCATGGACGACAGAGGCTAACTCTAAATCATGAGTAGGATAGTTTATCTCATGAGTTTTGAGTTGTCTCGAGGCATAGGCCACCACTTTACCATCTTGCATAAGTAAGGAACCCAAACCTTGATGAGATGCATCACAATATACTTGGAAATCCTTTTCCAAATCTGGTAGACATAGAACCGGTGTTGTTACAAGTCTCTTCTTTAATTCCTGAAAGCTGACTTCACAACCTTCAGACCAAGAAAATTTCTTGTCCTTCTTTAACAATTCAGTCATTGGCTTAGCAACCTTTGAGAAATTCTCAATGAATCTTCTGTAGTAACCAGCTAAGCCAAGGAAACTACGAACTTCTTTCACATTCTTGGGAGATTCCCATTCTGTCATAGCTGAAACCTTAGCAGGATAACCTGCTACACCATCCTTTGTCATAACATGACCAAGAAAACCAACTTCCTCTAACCAAAACTCACACTTGCTGAATTTGGCATAAAGTTTATGCTCTCTTAACTTTTCAAGTATCAAACGCAAGTGTCCTTCATGTTCTTCTTTGCTCTTAGAGTAGACTAAGATGTCATCAATGGAAACGACAACAAACTTGTCAAGGAATTCCATGAACACCTTGTTCATCATATTCATGAAGTATGCTGGAGCATTGGTTAAGCCAAAAGGCATTACGGTATACTCGTATAATCCATACCTTGTGGTGAATGCTGTTTTAGGTATGTCTTGCTCTCTTATCTTGAGTTGAAAATAGCCTGACCGGAGATCAATCTTTGAGAACACACATGCTACCTCTAGCTGATCAAACAAGTCATTGATTCTAGGCAAAGGATATTTGTTCTTGATAGTTACCTCATTGAGTGAACGGTAATCTATGCATAACCTTTGGCTTCTATCTTTCTTCTCCACGAACAATACTGGGGCTCCCCAAGATGAAGAACTTGGTTGAATAAATCCTTTCTGCAACTGTTCTCCTAGTTGCTTTTTGAGTTCCTTCAGTTCATCAACTGACATTTTGTACGGTCTCTTTGCTATTGGTCCTGATCCTGGTACCAAATCTATCAGAAATTCCACATCTCTATCTGGTGGCATTCCTGGCAACTCTTCCGAAAACACATTCGGATACTCACATACAATTGGCACACTGTCCATGCTAACCCCCTTAAGAGAATTCAGCTTACTTCCTTTGGATTCAAAGTTTGACCTGAATTTTATTCTTTTTCCTTCTGGGGTTGTGAGTGCAACAGTGCGATTAGCACAATCTAGTACTCCTTCATACTTAGCCATCCAATCCATTCCCAATATTACGTCTAGTCCTTGGGAATCTAGGATTATCAGGCTCACTGGAAACTTATGATTTCCAAACTCTATGACAAGATCCCGGCATCCAAGACTTACTATCATATCTCCACCCGGAGAACTAACTTTTATTGGACACCCAATGTTTTCAGATGCAAACCCATTTCTATCAACAAATGCTTTTGACATGAATGAATGAGATGCACCAGTGTCAAAGAGTACAAATGCTGGAATGGAATTGAGTCTAAACTTACCAGCAACAGCGTCAGGCTCCTCATAGACCTCCTCCACATTGATGTGGTTAACCTGTCCTTTCTGAAAAGGATTGGGCTTGTTAGGTCCTTCAACTTTCTTCTCAGGGCACTCATTAGCATAATGCCCTAGCTTCTTGCATTTGAAGCACTCCTCTTGACTGATGTCCTTTCTTGCAGGCTGACTTCCACTTCCACTACCATTTCCACTGTGGTGGCTCTTATGTACACTCTTGTGGTTCTTATACTTGTCATTGTCATGACTGCGGTGATGCTTGTTGTCATGACGGTTGTGGTTGTGGTGCTTGTTGAATTTCCCATGCTTATGGGATCCTGAGCTTCCACTGTCATCAAAGTGAGATCGTTTGTGAGACGACCCCGAGCTGTGCTTGTCGGAGTGTTTCCTCTTCCTACTCTCGACTTGCTTCATTTTACTCTCCAAAATAGCAGCCTTGTCACACAGAGACTGATAAGTTGGAACATATGCCACAGACAACTGTAAGTTTAGCTCATCATTCAAGCCTTCCAGAAACTTTTCCTTTCTTTTGGCATCTGTGTCAACCTCATCCGGTGCATAGCGCGCCAGATTGTTGAACTCTTCTATGTATTCAGCCACGCTGCGGTGGCGCCGCTTCAGGTTGTGAAACTCCTTCTTTTTCAGACTCATCATTCCTGATGAGATATGAGCAGTGCGAGAGCCATCTTCAAAGATAGCCCAAGTCACCTCGTCCAAAGGAGTGGTGATTTGGAAGTTGTCCCACCATGTGGCGGCTGGTCCTTCCAACAGATGCGCTGCGAACCTGACCTTTTTAGCATCCGTGCAGCCCACGGTCACTAAGTCCTTGTTCACAGAACGTAGCCAATCGTTGGCTACCATGGGATCAGTTGTCCCCGAGAACTTAGCTGGCCTCAGACGCAGAAATCTGGTGAGCATATCAAAACCCGGAGGGTTGTTGTTGTTTTTATTGTTGTTGTTGTTATTGGTATTCTGGTTTTGGATGAATGTTGTCATCATCTGCATAAGCTGTGTTTGAGCATTCATCATCTGTTGCATTTCTGGAGTGAAGTTGTTGGGGTTGGGGTTTGCGCGACGGGGAGACATCTGTGGTTTGTTCAAATAGAGATAAGAATGAGATACCCATAGATGTTTTATGCACATTACATCACAAGCAAACCCATAGCAAGAAACATAAGAATAAAGTTCAACAACCAGATAATAAGTTCATGAAGTAAAACACACAAGTGGCAAGCCATCCACATGTCGGATGGTCCAATAATAAGTTCACAAATAACAAGTATGATAATGAAAGATAAACGAGTAGTCAAGTCTACTCATCAGCATCAATCTCCTCCTCGACGAAGGTAAGACCTGCGTTCTCCATCGCGGTCTTGTTCTCCTCAATTGTAGTGGTCAAGGAATCGATCTTGGCCTTGAGAGCCCTCTTCTGGGAGCGAAGCCTCTCGATCACCATCTGCTGCTGCTCTAGCTCAAAATCCTTGCACTTCAGTTCTTCAGTCATGTCCCGGATCTTCTTGTTCCTATCCTGGACACGTCTCTCCTGACTCTTGAACTTGCGGTCCTGGGTCTCGAACTTCGTCTCCATTTCCTTGGCCATCTCTTCCTGCTGTGCGAAAAGCTTGTCCTTCTCGCGAAGCTGCACCTGGAGCTCGTCATTGCTGAGCATGACATTGGTCCTGTCTGTGTCCACGTGCCTGATGAGAGACTCTAAGTCCTGGAGATAGAGGCGTATCGGCTCTGCTGTGTCCCTCGAGTCGTCCTAAAAGTCGATGGACTCTCCATCATCATCACGTCTTCCGAAGACGTGAAAGTGGGTGCCTCTAACCTGTCAGGAGTGACGGCCTAACAAACGTCCTATCAGGTCCTACATGACTACCTCCATGCCTCTCTCCCTGTCATCATGCATAAGCTTGAAGACGATGGCCTCCGTAGTAGGCTCTGTCTGACGTCCGGGCTGGTTCACCTTGAAGCCCCAGAGGTCCTTCCTCTCGAACTTGGTGAGTGGGTGCACCATGATGGTGGGAAGAGGGAGATCGAGCAAGGTAGTAAGCTCAACGATACGAGGACCAAAACGGGTAACCTGGAACTCCTCAACAGTGCTGATGGTAATAGGCATCTATTTATAAGATAGAAAAGTTAGAACAACACTAATTAAGATAAACAAAGACAACATCACATACACATCCTTGGAACACAAAATCACACAAGTCATGCATACATGTATCCATTACATCAATCAAGGTCCAATCTTATTTAAGGTATCATTTTGGAAAATAAGGTGATAGGTGGTGGTCCAACTAACGAAGTGCCTTTACAATCCTATCTCACTGGATCTATTGGCAAACACAATGTTCCTAGAGGCAATCCACCTATCTTGTTCACTCGATTCCATCACTAAGTCTATAATATATCCCCTTAATTCTTGGTTGGTGGCTTCCAACTCTTGGGTAAGCTCCTTCTCTTTCTCTAAGTCTCTTTGGAGGTTGAGCATTCTGCACTTGACTCTAGCACTTAGTTCTTTGATAGTCCTCCAAGCTGCTTCTCTTGCTGACTCAAAGAATGTGGTGTGCATCACAGTGTTGGTATACATGCAGAATCCTCTTTCTTTGTGGTTGTCTCCCTTGTTTTTGTACGAGTGAAGTTGCACCCACCAATACTCCACTCCTTCATCCATCACTGGAAAGCCTTTGTAAACAGCTGCACCATGTGCTTCCATTGTCACCATGAGGTCCTTGAGAATTTTGGGAAACTCGGTTTCACACTCCAAGGTCATGGTCATGAGTGGTCCTTTCTTCACGGCTTCATTGATGGAGTTCATCTACAAATAGAGATGAGAATGAGAAGATTAGAAAAGTTTACGAGAAGAATAGACAAGTGTAGAAGTAGTTAAAAAAATTTCCTTAGTGGTTTCCAATCCTAGGGTCATAATCCTAAAAGCAACAAAGTGCTCTGATACCATCTATAAGATCCCTCCTTTGTAAAGGAAAGGATCCCTGTGATTGCAATGCTAGTCCCTGGATCAATGCTAGCATCCACAGTTTAAGATGAACACAGATACAAAAGGTCGTTTATTACATTCATTCCAGAGATAAAACATAGTCTTTTACAACTCAGGGCCAAAGGCCTAATACAAGAGTTTATGGAATAAGCAAATAAACACAAGTACTCATCTTCATGTGCCACAGGCAAGCATGTTGAGTGTAGACTCATGACTCCTACTCATCATCGGAGTAACCTACAACATCACAAGTTACAGCCACAGTGGGTCAATACTTTGGAATAGTATTGGCAAGTGATACCTTAGTAAATTTTAAGTGGACTATATTACTATATGCATTTTGGCTAAGTGTAGCTTGGCTTGCTTTGCTTGAAAATAGGTTTTTCCTATTAGTTGAAATCACTAAGTTTTTCTTTGTCAAAATCTTTCCCAAGAAACCACCAATAGACATTGGGGTCCTTCTCCCTTGTTCACCCACAAGTTTTATTTAGAAGTTGGAGTGATGAGATTCTTGTAGCTTCCATGTCTTGATGCTCAAGTTGTCCATTGCCATGGTCTTGGCTAAGTACTTAGATTTTCCATCTGCAGAGGTTGTGCACTTTCCCCACCAGACTTGGTTTCCCAAGACAGGACCTTTCAGAAGCCTTTCCTTAGTCAAATGGACGCGCTCCAACCTATCATCCCACTACCACCAACTGTCCAAATGACTAAGTTCTAGCAACCTATATGATCAAGGCAGAGCCCATATTGCCAAGTGGTTGCACTGTAAGCTTTCTCAACACTTGGCCTCCAAATCCCTTTGTGCCTGGGTGGCATACCACAAGTGAGATACACAAGCCAAGTCCATGGCCTTGTGTAACCACTCAACCAAAAACCACCATTCAAGTCCCATTCCACCCAGGAGGTTCATTGACTTAGTTGTTTTATTAAGAAAAGCATGAGTCCCAAAGGACTTAGAATTATTTTACCATAGCATGTACATACTTTACCAACCCTTGTTTTCTACTAGCTAGGCTAAGCATGGCAAAGTAACTTAACTTAGGAAAATTCCCTAGCAATTCTACAAATCTACACTACATAGGATTTCCCAACATAGTATTTGGCAAAAAGTAGCTTGCAAGACTTAGCAAAATAATTCTAATGCTTATTCAAAATAAAAGGGTGGAAATATCATGAAGTATCACTTGCCTTGGTAATGGGGAGAGTAGCACTCTTCACAATCACAATCACTAGCAAAATCTACACAAAAATTTGTAGCATACAATTACACACAATTTATATACAAGCAAAAATATGAATGCATGCATGCAAGAATTTACTAAGTGATGATTTTGAAAACCCTACCAAGCATGTGCATGATACAGAAACATAACAAGTCACAAGGTTTGCCAATCAAACTTATTTGGCACTAATACAACTTACTAAACTAAAACTATACTCAAATTGAACCTAAACATGTTTCTGTATATAAAGTCATTTTAACAGTTACTATTTGTTAAAAACATTGGATATTCAGAAAGGTCTTGACTCACTGACTCCAACGGTATAAAGTTTGCAAAATTCCAACGTGGGAATCAAAAGTTATAGCCAATTGAAAATTTGATCTAAATCTGGTTTTGAAATCTGTTTTTGATTTAAACTTAGCCACGCGTCACGTTATAACTGGTGCGTACCGGTTCGCACCGGATCACCCTCCTGCGCTGTTGGATCTAACTAACGTTGTGCGGCTCAGATCTGTCCATACCCCTTCGTTAAGTGAACTGTTTCTACGCGTAGGATCGAGATCTGACGGCTACAATCTATTAACCAGAAACGGGCGGCGCTAGCGGCGTTGACCGGCGGCGGCGCGTCTGACTACGGTGGCGCCGGAGCTCTAGGTCGTCCGGGGAAGCAAGAAGGCACTTACCAGGACCGCGGTGGCGTGCTGAAGCTCGAGGTGGCTCTGGTTTGTCAAGGGGCGCGCAGATACGGCGATGATTGCTCGTCGGAGTAGAGACATACGTCGGCACGGTCAGTCGTCGTCGTTGGCGAGGTTGTCGATCACTAGGAGGTAAACAAAGGGCGTGGTCAGATGCAGTAGATCATGGAGGAGATGTGTGTGTGTGAAGGAGGAAGCTTGGGGCGGTCTGGACTTACCACTGGAGGTCGTCGGAGTTAAAACCGAAGACGGTGGCGGCCAGTCGTCGATGTTGCTGGAGCTACGGTTCATGCGGAGGCAAATGGGGTGTGTCAGTAGGTGAGCAGAGACTCACTGAACAAGATAGCATGAATGAGAGGCAGAGGGGAGCTCGGAACTCACCGGAATTCGCCGGCGCAGTCGTCGGAACAGCGGCGGAGTCGTGCGAGTGGTGGGCAGCCTAGTGGCGTGAAGGCAAATTTGATTGGGGGGAAATGGTCGCGAGGAGGGGGAGATTTTATAGCCCGAGGCTCGACAGGAAACGTTCGTCGTATCAATGCTAATTAAGCTCGCGGTATCAGTGCTGCAACGGCCGGCGGCGGTGATCATGCGCGGAATCAGGGGGAAGACGAAGACGACGTGGACGGGGCCCGCTGGTCGGTGAAATAGACAGAGGGGGTGTGGGGTCTGGCTGTCAGGGACTGAAGGAGTGCGCTCGCGCGTGAGAGAAGAAAGGAAATGTCCCGGGTGGGCTTGATGGGCTTGATTCGCTGCTGGGCTAGAGTTCTGGCGCGCGGCCTTTTTCTTTTGTTTACTCCTTTTCCTTTTCTATTTCGATTTTCTGAATAGGTTTTCAACTGATTTCAAGTTCAATTTGAATTCAAATCTTTCTGAGGTTTTGTAGTGGTGAATTGGTCTCAGAAATAGGTCAAAACCCATGGGGTTACTTTGTATAGGCTGGTTCAAGCTTGGATTTAAAATAATCAGAGACTTTGCATCTGATTTGCAAATGTTTTTAAAAAGGGGTTTTGAAATTATTTCTAAGTTGAAAACTTTGGACCAAATTCTACACACAAATTATCCAACAATGAAGATAAGCATCTAGGTTCCTAAACTTTCAAGATTTCAAATGGTGATGGCCATTTGAATTAAATCTGCTCACATGAAATCATAGCATCAAGTGCTTCTGTTTTCCTGAAATGAGTTTGAATATGATCTCAAATCTATATGCATGCCTGAGTGATATGCAAACTTTGAAATCATGATTTTAGGGATGTTACATTTTGTCTATTTGATTCTATCATGTCTGTGTTGTTTGTGATCTTGCATGCTCTCCGTTGTTAGTAGCTATCTTGGCCAAGTAGTTGCTAGTGACTCCAAGAGGGGGTATTTATGCTCGATAGTGTGTTCATGCCTCTAGTTTTCAAGGGAAGTGGCAGAAATCTCTTCGATGGTAGATGTGGTGTTGCCACTAGGGAGAAAACAACGGTCTCTTGTTCATGGAACAAGTGGATTGTTTACCTTACACACTTTGCTTAAAGCAGTTATCTATTGCTTGCAACTTAATACTAGAGGGGGGTCGGATGATAACCTGAAGGTAGACTTCTAGTCATAGATGCAGTTGGATGCCGGTCTATGTATATTGTTGTATTTCCCAATCGAATCTCATAGGATCTTTTTGTCTAGTATTGCATTGTTATGCCTTGCTCAGTTCCTGTCAATTGCACTGCTGTAATTTGTTTACCGTTCATGCCATGTTGTTTATCTAAGGAGAGCACCTCTAGTGAACTATGGACCCCGGTCCAATATTTACCATTGATACATCTTCCACGGTTACTGTTTACTTGCTGCAAACCATCATTACCTTCCAAACCATACAATCAATCCTTTGTTACAGCAAATCGTTGAGATTGACAACCTCACTGATTCATTGGGGCAAAGTCTTGAGTTTGTGTTGTGCAGGTTTCCACGTTGCTTGCAACACCTTTAAGACTTTTCCTTCGTCCTACTGGTTCGATAACCTTAGTTTCTTACTGAGGGAAACTGATGCTGTGCTCATCATACCTTGCTCTTGGGGTCTTTCAACTAAGCGCCCACATCAACACCGTGAGCATCATCAACCGCACTCCCACAAACAGACCCCCCTCATGATGCCGCAGTTGCTGCCACCGTCGCCACCACCACAAATCTCTCCTCTCTGATTCCCTCAGAAATCTGCACCTCCTCCGTCTCCTCGTCACCTGCTCTACCTTCGTGACCAGCAACGACCGTGTCGCCTTGCCCTGCCTTCGTATTCTACAATGACGTGGTCGTCGTGTGGGCCAGGATCATTGGGATCACATTCGAGATGGATAGCCTCGTTGGCGGCGGTCGTGAGATCCATGAGGCCACCAGATCTGTCATCGAGGTCACCGGATGTAGCGATATCTTAGCCCGATCTATACACCCCTTCTCCCCCACTCTCTATCTTGATTTCTCTCTCAGACCATCTCTCTTTATCTGCAGGAACTCTCACCTGAGCTTGGATTTGCTGGCCAGAGACATCATCGTCGCCCCCTGCTATGCCCCAGGACGAGTTCCTCGCAGTGCCCCGTAAGCGTATATTGGGACGGCGGTGGTGGAGCGCCTGGAGACGACCTCACCTCCATGCTCCACAACCGCTATGTCGGCACCTCCACGCTCGGTATGAACAACCTGCCCTCACCTTCCCCACTGTACCCTAGAGTAGTATCCGAGTCCTCTAGGGAAAGGTTGCTGCGTGGCAATTATTTAGGAGGGGAGTTCTTGGGGACATAAATTCTTGATGCAACTTCTCAAATTCAGATTATCCTTAGTTAAGATGTGGCTATATGCTAATATTGAACCACCACACAAAATCCTGAGCCTACTGACTTCTATGGCTGGATGCACTTTGTATTGAAAGCATGGAAAAACAACCTTAAGATCATCAGATCATCCACCTTCTCATGTCACAAAGCTATCAAACTGAAAATAAAACAAATGTAGTTTAAAACAGATGTTAGTAGAGATATTTGCCAAGGATAGATTCATTCATGCTATCCAACTATTCCATTATCTCCTGAACTAATCATTGTAGTGCTTTATACAAATAAGCCTAGAACGTATTGTAACCAATCTGTAATGCTCTGTTTGTATCAAGTGTTGTTTGGTTTTGCACTAAGTAATTAGCAGCAAGTAGTGCAAATATCATATATTGTTTGTGTTTATCTCAGTTTTACCATGAGCTGTTGTTATGTTCTGTGTTGCAGTTAATTAGTAAACTAAGCTATTGTTTTGTTCTATGTTGCGTTAATTAGTAAACTATGTCTAGTATGAATATTGATGGGGATATAACGAGTGGGGTATACCCAGCAGGACGTTCCGTACTGGATCATACTCCTAGCGAGTGGGCCTACAGGACGGCGACTGGACCGCGACCCAAGAGGAAGCCAGGCGACTGGATGCTGAAGGCCCAGAAGCATGGCTAGGCCCAGTCAGATTAGGTTAAACCCCTCCGAGTCCTTATCTAACTCGGTTGTAGATCTGTAAACCCTAGAAAGGTGACTCTATATAAACCTCCCTAGGACACGCATAGCACTTACATTACATCATACACCCCCTCGAATCGCCGCCTAGCTGCTGAGCACGCCCTTTGTAATCTTTGATCAATACAATCCAGCAGGAGTAGGTCTTTACCCTCTGGGGGCCGAACCTAGGTAAAAACTTGTGTCTTTTCCCTAATATTGCACCGCGGATGGCTGGCCACCCTTGCCCCTCGTCCTACTACTCGCTGCCAATCGCAGCATCTTCCGTGGCCATTCCGACGATAGTGGCGCCCACCGTGGGGCCTGACCGGTCAGGCATGTGTTCTGCGGCGAGACCATGCTTGCCCATCAAACAGACAATCGGCGTCGAACGCGTGATCACCATCGGTGAGATCATCCAGATCTTGCCAAGCATCTACGTCCCAACATCACACCCGGTCACGCACAGCATGATCATGCGGTCGGCACAATCAGCCTCTTCGTCGGCTTCACCGATGTCATCATCTTGGAGGACTTGGCACTCGTCGGCGAGTCGCCGCCACGTGATCGGCTCTCCGAGAGCCAGGTCCATACCATCCACCGCCTCGCCTCCGAGTATGACTCGGCCAAAAGCAACGTGGCTGAGACCAACACGGTCACGGACGACGCAACCCTCCATGACGACACCAACTCGGTGACCCCGGCCTCAGTCGCCGGATCCATCACCGCCGCGTCACCAGACGGCTCCATCACCCAAGTCTCCAACGTCGGGGATTTCGAGGATCCGTCTATCCTTGGGATCTTCGACTCTGATTCCGGATCGGAGAAATCTGGAGACCTCCACGCCGGATCTGGTCGCTTCATCGTGGCCTACATGGAAGGCGGCGCGAGTGCCCCGCCAGACCCATTCTCCACATTGATCCCGCCGACCGCGACGGTGGGGGAAGTCGAGGAACTCCGTTTGCGCCTAGAGGAGGCGGTGCGCAAGGAACAAGTGGAGCGCGAAAAAATTCGCCTCGCGCAGGCAACGGCACAGGAGCTGTCGCTCTACCGCCAACGCCGCATCAGGTCGCGCCTGAACCCCACCGTTCAGGGTCGCGCCCTGAACTTTGACGACGACAACAACGAACACGCCTGCATGGACGATCAGGTGGTCTGCGAGAACGTGCCTCCAGGCTTCAGTGGCCACCCACCACCCGGAGCACCAGCAAGTGGACGTCCCCCACCACCACCCGATCATGCCCCCCTCCAACCAGAAGAGAATTCTCATCTCCTCGCAAGAGCGGGATGCAAACGGCCTCCCATTGTACTCCACCCCGATGGACAACTTCATCACGGGGCAGGCAGCAGTCGCCAACCTCAATATCACTGGGGAAGGCGCGCTGCAGATCCGGTATGCCAAGGCCCTACTCGCCAAGGTTGTCGAGCAGCAGGTCGCAGGAGCCGACTCGCAGGGGCGCATGTACTCCCGCTCTTCAGGAAGCAGGGCGACCTCAAGCAGCCGCCCATCAATGGCAAACACCCTCAACTGCCCGCCACCCAAGCCCCTGCAGCACCAACCGCGGGTCGCGCACCAAGCGCTCTCCTCCAACGAGCCGCGGCCACCAAACAACATGTTCACCACCAACGGGCATTCAGTCGATGCGTGGACCCACATTATCAACAACCAGAATTGGCGCGCTCGCCAGCCCAACGACCTGAGGCACACCCTCACCAACCGCCACGACGGCGAGCCAAGGGGCTCGCTCAGTCGAGTCGGCCCCTAGTGCTTCGGACCGATGATCTGTGGCAAAAAATACTCTGCGAACTTCAAAGCACCGAAGGAGATCGAAATATACGATCCTACGTATGATCCGACTGTGTGGCTGGACACATACCTCATGGCAATGGGAATCGCCGGCCACACCGATCTTCTCGCCGCTCGCTACCTTCCCATGATGATT
Organism: Avena atlantica; assembly: GCA_910589765.1. Taxonomy (NCBI): domain Eukaryota; kingdom Viridiplantae; phylum Streptophyta; class Magnoliopsida; order Poales; family Poaceae; genus Avena; species Avena atlantica. The sequence continues at coordinate 423,231,521 of OU342733.1, forward strand.
GAGGTAGCGAGTCAGCAATGGATCATACCCCTCCCTGCGGACAGCATCGATTCCTGGGAGGACATGCGCGAAGCCTTCGTTAGGCACGTCGAGGGCTCCTACACCCACGCTAGCACCATCGAGGACCTGGATCGATGCGTCCAGGGACCCCGCGACTTGACCCGCAGCTGGGTCCAACGGTGGCAAGACCTGTGGTTCAACGCGGGCGACATCCACCCAGATATGGCAATCCATTGCTTCAAGACCTCGTGCCGCTACGAGCCCCTGGTCGCCAAGCTCAAGCGGTGTACAAGACACTCGACAACATCTCAGACCTCCTCGAGATTGCCAAACGGTACGCGAAGGAGGACCCGAACCAAGAAACCGACAATGAGTTGGGTGGATATCGTTGCCCAGGCGGCCACGACAATGGGAGGCGACCCAAGCTACGCTACAGCAAGACTCGCCTCACCAGCAAGCGCCGCGGTGATGGGCGAGTCGACTTCGTCGCAAACGCCGGCTACACGCCACCACTAGTGGAAACGAGGCCTTTGGTTGAGCCTGGAAATGGGATTTAACACCGGTTCTTCTACGAACCGGTGTTAAAGGGGGGGGGTACCAGCGTGGCCCGTGCATCAAAAAGGAGCCCCCTTTAACACCGGTTCGTGGCACAAACCGGTGTTAAACGCCCCTGCACCAGTGGCCCGCACAGCCCCCCTTTAACACCGGTTCGTGGCTTAAACCGGTGTTAAAGGGGCGGCTATATAACACACTGCAGCCCACACCCCTCTCTTCCATTTTTTCACTCTCTCATTTTGGATCCTAGCAAGAGGGTGTGAGGTGTGCTAGTTTGTGTTTTTTCCTATGCACAAGAGGTGTTCGGTGAAATGCCCGAAAGCTGAAAATAAGTTTTCTCGTTGCTCTTTCCTTCTCGGTCGAGGTCGGCAACTATCCTTTCATGTGTCATTGATGTACTATATATAAATGGTCATCTCCCTATTGATTTTTGATATATACTATATATTAATGCAGATGAACCGGCAATGGATGTACGGTGACCGACGCACTTCCGAGTACGTTACGGGCCTCCAAAATTTCATCGTTGTGGCTAATGCAAACCGTGGTCACAATGGTTTTATGTGTTGTCTGTGTGTTCACTGTCAGAACAAGAAAGACTACTCAAATACCAGAACCATTCACGCCCACCTGCTTCGATCCGGTTTCATGCCCAACTATAATTGTTGGACCAAGCACAGAGAAAAAGGGGTTGTGATGGAAGACAACGAAGAAGAAGAGGATGATGACAACTATCATAATATGTATCCTGAATATGATGATACTGCAACGGGGGTAGATAATGAAGACCAAGAGGCAGCAGATGGGCCCGCTAATGTCGATCTTGGTCAGGCCATTACTGATGAAAAGGAAGAATGTGAAACTGAAAAGGAGAAGGAGAAGCTGGAGCAGATGTTAAAGGATCACAAAACATTGTTGTACCCAACTTGCAAAGATGCCCACAAAAATCTAGGTAAAACACTGGATTTGCTGCAATGGAAGGCATAGAACGGTGTGACTGACAGCGCATTTTCAAAGTTGTTGGTAAAAATGAAGAATCTTCTTCCAAGAAATAATGAGTTGCCCGACAGTACATACCAAGCAAAGAAGGTTGTCTGCCCTCTAGGATTAGACGTGCAGAAGATACATGCCTGCATTAATGAATGCATCCTCTACCGCGGTGAGAAGTACGAGAATTTGGATGCATGCCCGGTATGCACTGTACTGGGGTATAAGATCAGACGAGACGATCCTAGCGATGTTGAGGGCGAGGCCCCTAGGAAGAAGGTTCCTGCCAAGGTTATGTGGTATGATCCTATAATACCACGGTTAAAACGTCTCTTAAGAAATAAATAGCATGCCAAGTTGTTGCGATGGCACATGGAAGACCGTAAGAAAGACGCGATGTTGAGAAACCCCGCTGATGGGTCACAGTGGAGAAAAGTCGAGCGAGAGTACCCGGACTTCGCACGTGACGCAAGGAACTTAAGGTTTGGTCTAAGTACAGAAGGCATGAATCCTTTTGGTGAGCAGAGCTACAGTCACAGCACCTATCTTGTGACTCTATGTATCTATAACCTTCCTCCTTGGTTGTGCATGAAGAGGAAGTTCATTATGATGTCAGTGCTCATCCAAGGCCCGAGGCAACCCGGCAACGACATTGATGTGTACCTAAGGCCATTCGTTGAAGAACTTTTACAGCTGTGGGACAAACCAGGTGTACGTATGTGGGATGAGCACAAAGGGGAGCCATTTGACCTACGAGCATTGCTTTTCATAACCATCAATGATTGGCCTGCTCTTAGTAACATTTCAGGGAAGACAAACAAGGGATACAATGCATGCACACACTGTTTAGATGAGACTGAAAGTGTATATTTGGATAAATGTAAGAAGGTTGTGTACCAAGGGTATCGTCGATTTCTTCCGAACCTGCATCCAGTATGAAAGAAAGGCAAGCATTTCAAACGTCTGGCAGAACCCTGGAGAAAGCCTATCCTCCGTACCAGTGAGGAGGTATTTGGTATGGTCAAGGACGTAGAAGTAATCTTTGGAAAAGGTCTTGGCAGTCTATCTGTTCCGAATGACGATGCCGGACACGCGCCCATGTGGAAGAAGCAATCTATATTTTGGGACCTACCCTATTGGAATGTCTTAGAGGTCCTCTCTTCAATCAACGTGATGCATGTGACAAAGAATGTTTGCGTGAACCTACTAGGCTTCCTAGGAGTGTATGGGAAGACAAAAGATACACCGGAAGCACGGCAGGACCAGCAACTTCTAAAAGACCCTGAAGATCCTATGCATTCTGAGAACGAGAAGGGTAAACGATGCCACTTAACTCCTGCCAGCTACGCTCTTACCAAAGCAGAGAAGGAAATCTTTTTTGAATGCCTGAGCAGTATCAAGGTCCCGTTTGGCTTCTCGTCAAATATAAGGGAATAATAAATATGGCAGAGAAAAAATTTCAAAACCTGAAGTCTCATGATTGCCACGTGATTATGACACAATTGCTTCTGATTGCATTGAGGGGGCTTCTACCTGAAAATGTTTGAGTACCCATTGTGAAGCTATGTGCATTCCTCAATGCAATATCTCAGAAGGTAACCGATCCAGAAAGCCTACCAGGGTTACAGACAGATGTGGCCCAATGTCTTGTCAGCTTTGAGTTGGTGTTCCCACCATCCTTCTTCAATATTATGACGCATCTCCTGGTTCACCTAGTAGAAGAGATTGCCATTCTCGGTCCTGTAATTCTACACAATATGTTCCCCTTTGAGAGGTACATGGGAGTCTTAAAGAAATATGTTCATAACCGTGCTAGGCCAGAAGGAAGCATCTCCAAGGGCTATGTAACAGAGGAGGTCATTGAGTTCTGTGTTGATTTTATTCCTGACCTTAAGGCGATTGGTGTTCTAGAATCACAACATGAGGGGAGACTGCGTGGAAAAGGCACCCTAGGATGTAAAGGAATGATATGTAGGGACGGGCATTCTCTCAATCAAGCACACTACACGGTTTTACAAAGATCTATCTTGGTTGCCCCGTATATCAATGAACACAAGAATTTAATACGCCTCAAACACCCGGGGCAATCTGATGAATGGATTATAAGTGAACACATGGCGAGTTTTGGTGGCTGGCTGCAAAGACTTCTCACGAATAACACCACTGTTGGGGATCATCTTTACTTGTTGGCCAGGACACCATCTTCGACTATATGTACTTTCCAAGGATACGAGATAAATGGGAATACATTTTACACGATAGGCCAAGATAAAAAGAGCACCAACCAAAATAATGGTGTCCGCTTTGATGCAGCAGAAGACAATGGGAAAAACACCACGTATTATGGGTTCATAGAGGAGATATGGGAACTTGACTATGGACCTAATTTTAAGGTCCCCTTGTTTTGATGCAAATGGGTCAAGCTAACAGGAGGAGGGGTTGAGGTAGACAAGAAGTACAGAATGACAATAGTGGATCTCAACAATCTTATGAAGATAGACAAGAACTTAGACGAACCATTCGTCTTAGCCAATGATGTGGCTCAGGTTTTCTATGTGAAGGACATGTCTACCAAACCGAAAAAAATAAAAAATAAGCAAACAGATAGATCACACGATGAGCCAAAGCGTCACATCGTGGGAGTGGAGGACAAGACAGACATGTCAGAAGATTATAATAAGTTTGATGAAATTCCGCCCTTCAGAGTGAAGACTGGCCTAACCATCCTGTTAAACGGTGCTGATACTCCATGGTTACGGCCGACGCGATCATAAGATTGACTATATGTATTAATTAAGCCTTTTTTGCACACATATGTATCTCAACATGGAAATAAATGTCATATTTCTTCTGTTAACATTATATGTATTAAATGAGCCATTTTTCTTCCTGCCATTTTTCTTCCCGCCATTTTTTCCCGCCATTTTTCTTCCCGTCATTTTTCTTCCCGCCAGTTCTTCCCTCCAGCCATTTCTCACTATATATATATATGTAGGGTTGGCCTCCATTGTCATTTCACATCTCTAGACTCATATCTGCAATCTCATCACTCTTTCCCATGGCTTCCACCGTAGCACTAACCCCCAGGGAGGCGGAGGCGCTTTGTGCCTCGAACTACCCCTGCCCGCTGGGCTACTGTGTCCCCGTCGGCTGGATGCTTAGCGCCGGAGGCGTGCCGGTTCCTCCTGTCCCTCTAGGTGTGGCGCGTCGGATGGCTATCACGAACCACTACCACTTAGAGCTAACGCCGGAGCAGCGGAGGAATCCCAGATGGCATCCCGACTATTTCCCTACTTAGGAAGCCTTCTTCGTGGATCGGCGTGAGAGGGCGCTCGCCAGGCACGAGGAGGACGGCCCACCTCCTCCTAACTTCAACGAGGCCAGCCGTCGGCTATGGTGGCACGGTCGGATTCTCCAGAGCGTCATGGCCTATGACACTGCCGCCGACTCTAACCCCCGTCTGCGCTACCCTCAAGTCCAGCCCACGCGTACTAAGCTTTCAAGGTTCAATTACGGCAACCCTGACGATGACAGCGACGACGGCGGCGGCGAGTACGACGACTACAGTGGCGAGTATTACAGGTGTAGGCAGGAGCATGACTGAATCACTCCAACATTCCGAAACAAGTTCGTCCGATTGTGACTTAATCTGGCCATGCATCTTAATTTTCAGTTCTTTTATGTATCTTAATTTTCATTCGTGCTTTATGTAACTTACTGTTAGTTGCATTTTGTATTTTAATTCCAGTTCAATCTCATTCACAAAATGACCTATCTCATTCGAGGTTTCTTGGCTTTCGGGTCAAATGACCAATGTTATGGCTAGAATCAAGGCATAGTTTGTGATAATATGGCCATATTGTTCATACATGTGCATCGTGGCATGGCAAACAATGTTGCAAGAGGAAGTTTTCCTTTTTGTCACACCAAAAAGGCATTTTCCATTTTCTGAGAATAAAAACGGACGTTTTGTGAAGCAACCACCAAATGGCTAATTCAAAAAACCACCACCACATTTTACAAAAATACTAGACCACCTTATATGGACTATGTACCAACAGGGGGATTTGAAACCTTTCCGTCCTCCTCTGGTGAAAAAGACAATTCATGCCGAATCGACAGGAAGTGGGTCAGATATGAACTATAGGTACATAATACGATGCTCAGGATTTTTTACAAAAATCATTTTTAGGTTCATATTATGCTATTTTATCAAAAATCCAATGCAAGTTTAGCGAGGCTTGGCCCCGAGCTAAGAATCTTCATGCCCGTTGTTCGACAAAGTTTGACAATAATTCAAAACGGGGATAAAAATTAAAAAAATATCGGGTTAGATTCCTTTTTAGATGCTTAATATTTCTTATGTTCAAAGTTTTAGGGTTTGTGTATTTTATTTTTATTTGAATTGAATAATCAAAATTTATATGTAAGTGTTTTAATCATTTTGGAAATTTTCATCTAAAGTAAATATAAAATGTTTTTACATGAATGTATAGATATTATTTTTCTGAAAATTATGATATATTATTCATATTTTTCTGAGTTGAAATGAAAAAGATATGAATTTTATAAATTCATATCCTATTTTTTGAATTAAAAATGCCCCCACCCCTTTAATGCATGAAATAAATGCCCCCCTTTAACACCGGTTCCGGCCATGAACCGGTGTTAAAGGGGGGGCACATTTTTTTTTCGTGCCTGCACCCCCCCCTTTAACACCGGTTCGTGGCACGAACCGGTGTTAAAGTGGGGTGCGGGCGCGAAACGAATTCCCCCCTTTTAACACCGGTTCGTGCCACGAACCGGTGTTAAAGGGGGACGTTATAACACGCGCCTTCCTCTCTTCCTTCTTCCCCCAACCAGATCGAAAAGCGTGCACATAGGAAAGCAGAGGAGAGCCGCGTCGTCGCGGTCCAGTTGTCGCCGTCCAGCCCTTGTCGTCGCCTCCCTTGCCGTCGCCGTCCAACCCTCGTCGTCGCCTTCCTCGCCGTCGCCATCCCGCGGGAGCGCCGTCGCCCCCCTCGCCACGCGCGAGCCGTCGCCGTACGTCCGTCGTCGTGTCCACGTACGCCCTCGCCGTCCAGCCGTACGTCGCCGTCGCCCTCGCCCTCGCCGTCTCCCTCAACGTACGTATGTCGTCCACGCCCTATCAGCCCCCTCCCCCCTCGAACTCGCGTCGAGCAGGGTGTTGTGCATGCACCGACGGCGCGCAACCTGCCCCGGTTCCTCACCGGCGCCCTGCCACCCCCACCGCCCACGGTGGCCAAGGGCCGTGACTCCGCCTCCTGAGACGCCGTCCAAGCCCGTGAAGCCACCACCGGCAACCCCGTCCAAGCCCGTGACGCCGCCTCTCCACCGGCGAGACCGTCCAAGCACGCGCGTAGTTGTAGTACTTCTTCTCGGAGGTCCACGAGGCCACGGCGTCCGACGCGTTCCAGGCTATGCTGGCAGAGCCCTAGAAGATGTTCTCCCCGTGCGGTCCGCTAGAGTGCTAGAGCTTGCAGTCGGCTTTACGCACGTGTCGTGGGGGCCCACGAAGTCCGCCGGAGCATTCTGTGCCGCGCACGGCGTGCCGATGGCCGCAGCCATGGCGAACGCGAGAGGGTCGGACAGCAAAGAGGCGCTCCGTCGCGGGGTCGTATGTTTCCAAACCGAAGGGGTACCGACGAATCGCAAATAAAATACCACTGGGCCAAAATTTGCAAATAAAACACCATTGAATTCAGTAGAACAAGTGGCATATGTGTATGTATATTTGTATGTGTATGTATATATGTATATTGTATTGTATGTATTGTATATGCATGTGTATATTTTGTTCCACGCCGACGACCACCGCCACCATTATGCCGTCGACCCTGACCTCGTCTATCTTCGTTGATCCCATGTCGTGTTGGTTCGAACGCACACCCCCACGCATCCCGGCCCCGCTCTCGCCCTAGCGCCGCCACCTCTCGTTGTCAATATAGCATTATAATAACCATGCTATGTTAATCAACTTTCATGACAAGTTAATTAGAAGAAGTAAATGTACCCTCTCATATGAATCCGGGGTTTCTCCGAATTAGGGTTTGGAATGACCAAGCATGTATTAGGGTTACATTTCAATACTTTTAACTTGTCATATCATCATCTTTGCTTGAGCATTTCAATAGATGTATTACTGATATTTGTGTCATAATATTTTATTTTAGAAACTATGGATCCACTCAGTAGAAACCTTGAAGATGAAGAAATAATGGAGAACATGATCCACGAGGACACCTCACAATATCTGAACTTGGAGGGACATGATGACAGCTCAAGTAGTCATGGAGAAGATGACGACTCCGGTGAACGCACTTTAGTGATTACAAAGTCTATCGAGGTATATGCATGGATTAAGCCTCTGCTGACTTGCGCCGATTGATTTGTATATATGTAAATGTATTAATTAACGATTCTATCTTCTTTTAGCCGTCTGGATCGACCAGCCAGCAACAATATTCTTCTACGAAAAAGAGCAAGCAAGGCGCGAGCCATTGGTTGAAAGATCGTGCAAAGTTCACGATCGAAGCAGTCCGTGTTGATGGCAGGCCGATGGAGCCCAAGAAGGCCATAGACAAACTTGTACGTCAGGCTGGAGTTCTTGTTAGGGACCAAATCCCAATCATAATTGAAAATTGGAATAAGCCAAAGAAGGGCGACGGTACCTTTGTCGATTAAAGATCCAAAGAAACGCTTTGGAATTCGCTGTTGGTAAATTTCACCCTTCCGCTAGAGGAGGATGAAAACAAACCGGTTATAAAGGAAAAGGTCAAAGAGTGGACTCTAAAGAAGATGGCTGACGCTTTCCGCAACTGGAAGACAAAATTGAACAAATTTGTCAAAGCTCGCGAGACTCTCGATTTCTAAGACGCATATTATGCGAAGATAAGACCTCACTGGCCCAAATTTGTGGCATACAAGGAAGGTGCTATAGCTACAAAGAGGTCAGAAACCAATACGCTAAATGCCCAGAAAAAGGAATATCACCAGAGGACGGGGTCAGGTGGATACATATCTCACAGGCCTAAGTGGGAGGAAGCTGAAAAGGCCCTGCGCGCTAGAGGGATCACACCCTAGACACATGGGTGGGCCTACGTGCAAATACTTGGTTCTATGGAATCGGGGCAAGGTTGGACCCAGAAACAAGATTGTGTATCTTCCCAACCCTCCTTGCCAAACCCGTCACTGAACTCATCACGACATACGAGGAAACAGCCACCCGGACCTTCCATCCCGACAGAGAGAATGACCAGCTCACACGCGATATCGGTAAAAAAGAACACCCTGGACATGCACGAGGAACAGGGGGTATGACATGGAAGGATGGGTTTGCCGAGTGGGGCGACTCTTACAGATGGTGTGGCAGAAAAGAAAAAGAGCGTACAGAGCGAATGACACAGATAGAACATGCACTTGTGGCGCTGCAGGCGCAAGTGAATGCACAACAGAGCCAGCAAGCTACCGACCCATATCAGCGGCACGAAGAGCCTGCATTGGAAGCTGCCGGCGGCCCAGACTCTGCGCGGAAAAGCAGCGTGGCTTCCACGGAGAATGTGCAGCCCACGCTTGAAATGGCGGGTCCTCGATATCCCGTGGATGAGATCACGGAGAGCGAACACGCTGAGATGCATGTGAGATTAATGGGCTTATCCATTAAGGTGGCTGTCGGCTATGCCTTACCTCCTGTAGCTGTTGGAACTTACCACTGCCGACCGATTCCAGATGGCTATGCTATTGTCGGGGTGGATGAGGTTGTGAAGGAATATGAGGAAGCACAGCTTGACCATGCTACAGGTGAAGGGGAAACTCAACTCAAATTTGCAGTGAAAACAACCATTCTTTGGAAGAAGGAACACATCGTGCTTCCAAATTGGAGGCCACTGGCACCCCCGCCATCTTCGCAGCGTCAGCAGTCTTAGCCGCCTCAGCCGTCCAATGGCGGAGCATTCGGCAACGATGTAGGCTCACTCCACACCTTCACCGGGCTCGGCACCAAGCGCGAGAAGAAGGTCCTCGCCCGCGCCGTCACGGTCAATGCGGTGTCCCAGGTCGACGTCCCCCGCTTCCTCAACTGGTCTAAGCAGCGCATCACGTGGAGCCGCCAGGACCACTTGCCATAGATCGAATATCCGGGACGAGTCGCCCTGGTGGCAAGCCCAAAGTGGGCGACTACTGGCTCCCCAAGACTTTGATGGATGCCGGAAGATCCATCAACATACTCTACCTAGACATGTTCAGGCGGTTGCCGCTCCCATGGTCGATGATTGAGACGACCCTCACCACCTTCCACGGCATCGTCCCCGGTCGGAAGGCATAACCGATCGGCAATGTGACACTGCCAGTCACCTTCGGCACACCAGCAAACTTCTGCACCGAGCGGATCGTCTTTGAGTTGGTCAACTTCAACAGCCCCTACCACTGCGTCTTGGGGTTACAAGCATTCACCAAGTACATGGTGACGCCGCACTACGCGTACAACGCGATGAAGATTCCAGGGCCGTGCTAAATCATAATCATCCACGGTGACCCCGACATGGCCATCGAGTGCTAGGAGAAAGGGGCCAAGCTCGCGGACACCGTCATCGCCGCGGAGGCCAACCACGCGGAGGAGCTCGCTAGATATGTGAGCGGGGTCGACAAAGACGACCCCCCATACTCAAGAAGCACTACTAGAGAAAAGGCTATAGGAGACATGCTTATGCGAGGCACATTTAGACATATGCGCCTCCTATAAAAATAGGCGAGGCGCACTTTGCGATATGCGCCTCTAGTATAAAAATAGGCGAGGCGCATATGATAAGAATGCGCCTCCTATAATCCCTGTACGGACGGAATCTAGCAGCCCCATATTATGCGAGGCGCATTCTAGTCATATGCGCCTCCTATATATCAGATAGGCGAGGCGCATATGGACAGAATGCGCCTCGCATAATCTGTGTGGGCCCGCGTGTTGGTAGGTGCACAAATATGCGAGGCGCATATGGTTATATGCGCCTCCTATATTTGATAATATGCAAGGCGCATATGCTCATATGCGCCTCAAGTAACTCCTGCGGGCCCGGGCGTTGGTAGGTGGCCGCATATGCGAGGCGGATATTGCTATATGCGCCTCCTATTGTTTGAATTATAGGAGGCACATATTGTGCAATATGCGCCTCGCATAACCTGGCACCACTTTTTTCATATCCCCTTTCTATTTCAAAAGTCAAACCCCGGTCTGTTCAGATCTTTATTTGTCTAAACATATTTGCAACTGTTTTGTTCTAAACAAAATAAAATAAATATAGTATAATAAAAACCTATTTTATCCCCGGGGAGGCAGCCCAGCCATTTAGCCAGGCCACCTACAACCCAGGCACAATCAACCTAAACTAACCCTAATCTTGAAACCCTAGATCCCTATCTGCCTACCCAACCCCACGTTTTCCCTTCCAGCCGCCGCCACCCATCGCTACACACGCATCTGTCACGCACGCATGCTCCCTCCCCCCGGTCAAAGCCCGAGCCCCACCCGTGACCCCTGGCCCACCTGGCCGCGAGACCCACCTCGCAGTGCCTCGACCAAAACCGCCCGCTAGCCCCGCTACCCTCGCCATGCTCGCGAACCCCACCTCCCTGCCCTCGTCCCAACCTCCCAATCCCGAGCCCGCCGCCAGCGCCGGTGCAGCGCCCGCCTCGCTCGGCCGCCAGCCCTCCTCTTCTCATCTCCCCGAGATCCACCAGGTTCTGCCGCTGTCGGCCGCTCCCTCTTCCATGCCCTCGCCCTCAACCTCGTCGGGTCCCAGGCGCCGCCACAGCCGCCCTGGATCCCCTGCCCTCGATGCCCCCTTTGCCTTCGTCCTCCTCTCGGTCGGCATCCGCGTCCCCGCCGCTAGCCGGAGCTCGAGCTCCATGACCGGCGCCACCCCAGGCCTCCTCTGCGTCGCCGCCTGCTCCTACGCTCGCCGTCGCCGTGGGACCCCATCGTCGGCCACCTCCTCCGCCTCCCCGTGCAGGCCCCCTCCCTGCCAGCATCCGGTTTTCTTGGCCAGTCTCGGCCGCTGCCTGCTGCCCGAGCTCTCCCCGCGTGATGCAAGCTCCGCAAGCCGCAGTCGCACCAAGGCCCTATTGGAGTGGGTTTGGTGCAGGCACAACGGTTTCAGTAACCGAGGGGTGGTGTTGAAGCTTGGTGGTGATGTTGCTAAGTACAGTCGCTCGAGTTGTTATCGACAAGAGCTTCATCTACTGTGATGCTCTGTGGTACACCAAGTTCTCCCCGGACGAGCGAGAAAACGTCTATCACGAACTCCAAGTCCTCGTGATAGCCGAAGGTGATGCTCCCGGAAGCCGAAGACCTTGTCGAATCTAAACCACTTCAGACTGTCAAGATCTCCTTCGAATGTGTAATGTGATTGTGAACTTGTACTCGGAGGTGTGAACTTGTGGCACAAACACTTGATGTATGAACTTGTATGTCATGATTGATATGTAATGTATTGTATTCATGTTGGTTCTATTATGCTTTGGCAAATTGCAAGTTTTTGAAAAATTATGTGCTCTTTATACTGTATTCTAGACTATATTGTATATTTGAATATATGTATATTATTATTTATAGTGGTCAGTAAAACTTGGATTTCGAAAATATTACCAGAGACGCATATAGGATACGATATGCGCCTCGCATAATAATATGCGAGGCGCATATCGATATGCGCCTCGCATATGTGAAGTATAGGAGGCGCATATCATATGCGCCTCGCATAAAAAATACCTGAGGCTTGAAGCTAGAGGCACATATGATATGCGCCTCGGATAGGATTTTAGGTGCGCCTGAAATAGGCTTTTCTCTAGTAGTGAAGCCCAACTCAGAGAACGGCGTCTCAACCACGTTCGAGGCCACCACGCGCACTCGTACTGTCGAGCTGGTCCTAGACGACTCCAGCCAGACGGTGATGATCGGGACAGGCATGAGCCTCGCATAGGAAAGTGTGCTCATCGAGTTCCTACGTGAGAATCACGACATCTTCGCATGGAAGCCATCTGACATGCCAGGTGTCCCGAGGGAACTCGCTGAGCACAACTCAACGCTGACCCCAAAGCACGACCTGTCAAGCAGTCGCTGTGGCCCTTCAATGAAGAGTGTCGCCGAGCAATCGCTGAGGAGGTGCAGCGTCTACTCGCTGCAAGCTTCATCTGGCCCATCAAATACTACAAGTGGCTAGCAAACCCAGTCCTGGTCGAAAAGAAGAACAGGACCTGGAGAATGTGTATCGACTACACAAATCTCAACAACGTCTGCCCAAAGGAGCAGTTCGTCCTCCCGCGCATCGATCAGATCATCGACTCGACCGCGGGCTTGGAGTCGGTATGCTTCCTCGACGCCTACTCTGGTTACAACCAGATCAAAATGGCTGTCGAGGATGAGGAGAATACGGCGTTCATCACGCCATTCTGTGCCTTCTGCTACACCGCCATGACGTTCAGCCTCAGGGTCGTGGGCCCTGACGCCCTGACCAACACTGTCGGCTCCACCTTCTATGACCCCGCGTCCATGTCGGACTTCACGGCTACGTCCACTCTAGTCGGAGCTTCACTTGGCATGTCGACCGGCTCGTCCAAAACAATGACGGCATCGTGCCCTCATCTTTTTCGCGCCCTTAGCGGACGCCTCGGTGTCGTCGCCCTTTCTCTTATTCGAGGGGTTAGCCCCCTTATCTGAGGCGTCTACTGGGACCTTGGCCACCGTAGGGTGACCAATCTTCTTCACGCCAGTCTTGCAAAGGAAACGATCAACGATCCAGATAACATCTACAAACTAGTGATCCAAGTCAACAAACACTCACATAGCGACTGGGATGTAGCGCAGGCCGGTGCGGATATGTGTCGGTTTCTCTAATTCTAGGCCCATCTTGCGAATGATGCCCGTCTCAAACAAGGTCGGAGCCCATGTCACGGAGGCCTTATTTGTCGACGGCCGCGGTAGCAGGAAGTTCCCTTCCGATCGACGCGGGTGCCTCCTTTGATGGCGAGGCCTCTGCGGTTGATGTAGCCCTGAGGCACGTAACTGCTGAGAACGGGGGTGGAAGCGACGCCAGCGGCACCTCGTCTTCCACCACGTATATACTCTCCATCTCCGGCGCCTTCGTCGACGCTTTGGCCCTGGCATCGTCGGCCGTGCTAGTCACTTCAAAGCTAGTCGTCGACCAAGGCGGTGACATCGCCTTGGGCGCCTCCTTCTTCTTCTTCGGCGACTTCTTCTTTGACGGCGTGGTAACGCGGTGCGATATGTGTTCGTGGGAATCTCCCTCGCCCCCATCGTGACCCTCAAGGCTTTTACTGACCTCGAGTACGCGATGCGGTTGCCCGCGATATTTCCGAGCCATGGGTGCCGCGACCTCCACGTCCTCATCATCGTCATCGTCCCCGTCATCTTCATCATCGTCCTCGCCGGAGGAGGACCCGCTCTCGTCCCCCTCGGCCTCGTCCGAGCTTTCGTCGTCGACGAGAGGGAGCCTGCCCTCCACAACTTGGAACAGCTGAAGAAACAACACATGATTAGTAAACCGCGACTGCATTTCTGCAACTACAAAATGGACAAGGAAAAACAGACTTACCGATGGCGCCTTGAGCTTCGTGGTGTATGGGGCGATCCCGGCCTTCGGATTCTGGTATTCCCCATCGGTGATCTTCCTTGACGTGGAGGCATAATCGTCGGCCTTCCACTCGGCGGTGAAGGCCTTGGTCCCGTACTCCTTACTGGTGTACTCATACATCCAGTGGGAATGGTTGGCCAGGGGCACCAATCATCGCCCGAGGCAGCAATTGTATAAATTGATGGTCTTGATCCCATCTTTCTTCAGCTAGAGAATCGTTGTCATTAACTCGTCTATGACCATTAACTGGTCATGCGAGAGCTTGGCGACTTCGAGATGGCGCGGCTCGGTCTGCTCGGTGGAGTATGCTGGGAGTGGCACTTCACCGTTCGGCGTCGACTTGCTGACGTAGAACCAGTGTTTCTTCCACTCGCTTGTTGCCTTCTTCGGCAGCATGAGGTCGAGGAAGGATGCCTTCAACTTCAGTTGTAAAGTGAGGCCGCCCGCTGCCAGCATCGGGCCGCCTACCCATCGCGACTAATCCTCCCGTAGAATAATTCCTGCCATAGGGGAAAGTATGGGTGGCAGCCCAAATAGCATTCACACAACGCCACGAAGATGGCGATCTTCTCGATGTTGTGCGGCCCCAGATCTGACGGATGGATGCAGTATTAGGCGTAGAATCACTAGAAGAAGAGCGAGGTGGGGAATCTGATCCCCCTCTCGAGATGGCTTGTGAATCAAATAAATTCGCCGGCGCGTGGATCTGGTTCAACCTCTCCGGCCGTGGGAACTCTCCATCTCCCGGCGCAGAGAATCCCCGCGTCCTCGAAGGACTTCAACGTCGCTCTGGTACACTTGGACTTTCCCCACAACTCCTTCGGAGGCGCCATCTGGTCGAGGATCTGGGCTCGATGGATCGCTCTGGAGGCTCTAGAGGGAATAGGAGACTGAAGGGCTCGTGGAGTCGGAGGAAATGTGAGGAATGCATGCAACTCACCTGTCATTCTCCTTATATAGCAGTTGGTTCCCGCAAATTTTGGGGAGCCCTTACCGTGCAGTGATTATGCCGATATTACCGTTGGATTAACCAACGGCTAGTTTGACCAGGTTGACGGTCCAACTTCATCTAATCGACTCGCCGACCCATTCGCCAAAGTTGCGACTCAACTACTCTCCAAATTGGTGATTCGACTGGTCACCGTCATCGCGACTCAAGATGCATGCTAAAGATTCTTTCTCTCATTGAAGGATTTCACCGCCGATTTGACTAGGCGTCCAAATTTGACCCGAATACTCCGACTGCCAAAGAACACCTGCGATGAATCACCGACTGCCTCGGGGAATACTGATGGGAATATGCCGAGTGGGGTATACCCAGCAGGACGTTCCCTACTGGATCATACTCCCAGCGAGTGGGCCTGCAGGACGGCGACTGGACCGCGACCCAAGAGGAAGCCAGGTGACTGGATGCTGAAGGCCCAGAAGCATGGCTAGGCCCAGTCGGATTAGGTCAAAACCCTCCGAGTCCTTATCTAACTCGGTTGTAGATTTGTAAAACCTAGCGAGGTGACTCTATATAAACCTTCCTAGGGCACGCAAAGCACTTACATTCCATCATACACCGCCTGGACTCGCCGCCTAGCCGCTGAGCTCTCCCTTTGTAATCTCTCATCAATACAATCTAGCAGGAGTAGGTCTTTATCCTCCGGGGGGGCGAACCTAGGTAAAACCCTGTGTCTTTGCCCTCATCTCGCACCGCAGATGGATGGCCGCCCTTGACCCATGTTATACTACTCGCTGCCAATCGCAGCATCTACCGTGGCCATTCCCAAGACAAATATCTCTTCTGCCTCCAATTGTATTAATTCTATTGCATCTATTTTTTTCCTTTATAGATACAATATTTGCCCACAACTCAGTTTTGTTTATTGATTCTTGTGCATGGCGCTGGCAGCTGCGGTTGCTGCCAAGGGAAAGAAGGGGTTGGTCTCCTATGTGATCTATTGCACTAAGCCCGTGGAGGACAAGATTAGGGAGATCACGTCGTAGGAGAAGTTCGTGCAGGACCGCATCAAGGTCGCCAGCGGCAAGGCTGGGAACCTTGGCGACTCTTTCACCATCATGCATGACAAGAGCAAAGTCACTATCACAATGAACTACAACAACAACTTCTCCAAGAGTTATATAGAATTTTGCAGTAACTAATGGATTTGGAATGATCTTTGTAAATATATGGTAACAGTATATGTTATGTGTTCTCGGTCTACTATGTGGTTCTGTTAAATGTATGCAATTCATTTATTATTCAAAGCAGGCTCAAACCTGCTAGAGAAGTCCATATTTGGGTACACTTTGTAGTTATTTAAATGTTATTGACTTCACTGAATCTTATGCCATTATAAGTTGCTTGTTATGTAAACCTGCTAGAGAAGTCCATAACTTGATTTTTGTGCATGTACACACGAGGCTCAAACATGATGCATGTTTTTATTTTTCTTGTATAAAATATATCACTTCAATACCAGTATATTCTTTATGATGTTGATTTTTAAACCTAGAAATTCTGGATTGGAAGTAGTAAATGCCATCTTAATCAGTTTACTTATTTGCACTTTATTTGCTAGAGCAGTTTTAGTTCTGAACATAATAGCACATTCTCCATGAATAATTTTCTGTCAGTTCTCTATAGATTGATCTAATGTTGAACCTCAACTTATTGTGCTATTGCAATCATGGTGCTTAACATATTCTCAATAATTTTGTAGATTTGGCTTGGAAGATGGGAAGATTGGAAGCTTTTTGGGATATGTTATCTATGCTTCTATTCATCCTTCCAGCCTGAGGAAAACCAGCACCCAGCAAAGTGATCTATCTCAATAGAGCTTGTTATTTTGATATCTGGTTGTATTTTTATAGCTGAATACCTGATATGTATTGTATATGAACATGTGATTGTAATGTATCTTGGTTGGTTGTTCTATGAAATTTTGTCGCTTTGTTTTATTACAAATCTTGTTATATTACAAAGAGAAAACCGAATAGTTGGACCTAAAGAACACCTAAAAATTGGGCCCATCTGACTAGAAGGACATGAATTAAAATGGAAAACAAATATAAGAAATTGACTAGTGGGGCCAGATCAAAATTGGACATTACAAAGGATAAGGCCCAAAATTGCAACGGACTGTAAAAAGGCCAAGAACAAAAATTGAATTGAATCTTAAAAGTAAAGGCCTAGGAAAGGAAAGGCCATAGTTACTGGGCTTAGCCCAAATAAGCGACCGCATTGGATTGGGCTGAATTTGCACTATGGCGATTTCATTTCATCACCATTTTGCCATGTCGGACTGTCCACGTAGGATCTGACCCGGCCTGGCCAGATGCCCCGTGACGATACTGGATCGTCATAACGGTTATGGCAATCCAATATCGTCATAGACGGTTATGACGATTTCGTAGAAAATGTTGTGTGCAATTGCTGACGCTCAGTTTTTGACGATCTGTTTTTCGTCATAAGATTGTCATATATTGTAGAAAATGACGATTATGTGATGAAAATGGAGGGTCATGTATCAGTAGATTCCTTGTAGTGAGAGAAACAAAAACAGATTTGGAAAATGTTTTACAGGACAAAAATAGAGCCAGAGCTCGACCAGGCCATCCCAAACCCTCTACCTGCCCTGCCAGCCGCGTGAGTAGCAGCTAGCAAGCTTCCCCGTAGCCCCATAGGCCGAATACCACTTCGATCCCCTTTGTATTCTTCCTCCACCCAGCCCAACAGCTCGGTGTCATCACCGATGCTGTTCGCTGTTGCCACGCCGAGATCTTCGCTGCGCCGCCCAATAGACAGGGATAAGGACAGGCCGAGCCATGCTTCCCTTCACCCTTATACTATCTTACTCTCTCTCTCTCTCTCTCTCTTCCATGCAGGAGCCCAAACCCTAGCCTCTGACTTTGTCGGCCCCCTGCCGCTCCAGTCCTCCCCGCCCACAGCCGAGGATGTTGGAGTCACCACCTCGTCTCGTGGAGCTTCTACACCAACGAAATCGAGCTGGCGCGCTCATAATCAAGCCAATCGATGCCTCCTTCCCCGATTATATCTACCACCTTCTCCATTGATTCAGGTGACCTCCTGCTTCGTCGACCACTCCTCAGCAACCATGGTGAGCCACTGGTTCCTAGGGCACCCTCCTCTTGCTCACTTGCTTTCTGTAGCGCTACTTCACCGATGACCTTCAAGAGCCGCCGCCACTGCCCGCCGTGCACCCTTCTCCGGTTACCAACTCCGAGCGGCGCCGCCAGTTCTAGGATCCCCGTGTCGCACTCGTTTGAACTAGACTAGTCCCGCGTGCTGAGGGTGTTGTAGATCACCACTGGTGTCCACCTTATGATGGAGGAGTACACGCGCGACGAGCAAGCCAACAATTTCGTCACGTCCCGAGAAGTGTTCGTCACCATCGGGACGGTGATGGATGAAGATCAACCCGGAGGAGCTCCGCCTACGGCGCTGGAAAAGGGGAAGGGGCCACTTATTGCTCCTGACGATGATCGTGCAAAGGTCATGCCTCCTCTGCCTAACCCAGCGCAGAAACCGCAGGAACTCGGCACCATCCCGAGCAACAACAACACCGCAAACTTGCCGCCTCCAGCATCTACGTCG
Source organism: Avena atlantica (assembly GCA_910589765.1). Taxonomy (NCBI): domain Eukaryota; kingdom Viridiplantae; phylum Streptophyta; class Magnoliopsida; order Poales; family Poaceae; genus Avena; species Avena atlantica. Next base: position 423,250,328 of record OU342733.1, read on the forward strand.
GCGGCAGCCCAAGTTACTCCAGCTGATAGAGTGATGTACGGCAATCTCCTTGTCGAGCCACTAACCGTTGCTCATATCCGGAACATGACCCAGCTTAACGAGAAGCGCCAACAGTTGCTGGAGGAAGCGCAAGCCATCGCGGAGAAAGGCGCTAAACTAGATCGAGATCTTGTCAATGCAAAGAAGTCCATAGAAAAAGCTAGAGCAATGGAGGCCGAGTACAAGACTCTGCTACAGCATCAGAAGGCTAAGAAAGCTCCGGCTCGCGTCATCAGCGATCCTGGTGTACGGTGCAACCTAGGATGGGCTCCCTCGAAGCCGGCACAGGCCAAGCCATACATTGACAGTGAAGGCAAGCAGGTGATGCCCACCCCACTCCTTAACCTTGCCGTTGCCAAGACCCTTCTGGAGCAGGATAGATCGCCTGAGGCAGTGGAATAGGTCTATGACCTAGTGTCCAAGGCGGTGAAGCAGCAGGAAAAGGCCACCTCTTAGAGGCTTGAGTCTAAACCAGCGCTTTGCCAATCTAGCCAGTACAAGCCGCCAAGGGATAGATCTCCTCTTGATGTCAGGTCCTAGACGGGTTTATCAGAACGAAGACGGAGGCGGGATGCGCGCAATAGGAATGATGACATCCCCATATCCTCCAACCATGGAGAAAAGGCCCGACCTCGTCGCCCTTCGCCACCGCCCCGATCTCCCCGACATCATGAAGATTACAAGGCTCACCATCATACGGATATGCCCCCACAAAAGCAGTGCGGCATCGTCATCCGCGACAACACGGAGCAGACCTGTCATGACGGAGAGCGCAACCAAGGACACAAGAGCAGGTCACGCCATGACCCTCCGCGTCCGACAAGCAACCGTGACAGGCGTGAGGTGTCGCAGGAGGGTAAAAGGAAAAAGGCTAACCCACCGCCACCTCCGCCTCCGTCACCACCAAGCAGTCACCATGGCGGAGGGGGCCCGTGTCGTTCACGCAGCCATCCCCTGTTGATAAAAAGAAGAAGAACCCAGAGCCATACGATGCATGTTCGCGTATCGATAAGATCCACGAGGCTCGGGAAGGACCATACCTGGGACCACGTTGCTTTGGACCTGCAATACGGTCTGCAACTTACCCCAAAGGTTTCTGGATTGACAAGACCATCAACCCTATGACGGCACCGCCAAGCCAGCCACATGGTTGCAGGACTATGGCAACGCGGTGGAGATTGCCGGAGGCAACCTCAACGTCGCCGTCAAGTACCTCCAAGTTAATGTTGGCAGGCACAGTCCGTCAATGGATCGACGACTTGCCGGAGAAATCTATCTACAACTGTCTAGATATGCAAGAAGCATTCACCGAGAACTTTGAGGGTACATACAATTGTCCCTACACCGTAGGCGATCTACAGCGGTGCATTGCAAGAGAAATACGAGACATCTCGCGCCTACCTCTCCCGCTGGCTGGATATGAAGAATTCCTGCGCAGGAGTGCACACTCAGACCGCCATGGCCGCCTTCATCGATGGGTTGGAAAGGGGCACGCTGCTCCGACATAAGCTGAAGCACTTGCAGGACAATCACCAGCTTGACTTGAACCAGATGATTCAGTTGGCTAGTGAGTTCGTAGATGCCGACGACGACGCTAGCGGATCCTTGCCATCAACAGTCGTTCCAACTCAAGCTCGGAGGAACAGCAGTACAAAGAGGAAAACCGCTCTAGAAGAAAAGCAATCTACCGACATGGTCGCTATGAATTTTTCAGGACAAGGAGAAGGCGGACAACATGGCCGAGGAAGGGGATCTGGTCGTGGGAAGCAACGAGGAAGTGAAACCACCTCAGCGCCGCTCCATGTTCCCCAAACCTACGAGGAGTACCACGATATGTCGTGCCTCGTACACCTCGACGCCAACAGCAAGGCCACCCAGAGCAATCGACACTACAAGTTCGTCAACGACCTCAAGGAAGACCCGGAGTCCGGCTACAAGCGAAGTCGGAAGAACAGACCGCGAGGCAAGGGCAAAGGGAAGAAGAAGGAGGAGGATTCCAAGAATTCAATTGACATGGACGAAGACGTTGACCCCAAGCACGCCGCCAAGAGCAACGACAAGGGAAAGACACCCTTCGCAAAGAAGGATCCAGTCTACCGCACTTTCCTTTGCACCCCCACCGTCAGACAACAGAAGTCCTCTCTGAGGATCCTGATGGCCACTCTCCCCCCAGTCCCCCAGTACTTGCGCTGGTCGAAAGTTCCAATAACCTGGGACAGGACGGACCACCTAGACCTTGTGCCCACGGAGAACCAGTACGCCATGGTCATCAACCCCTTGACTGACGGCGTGGAGTTCACCAAATGCATGGTGGATAGTGGAAGCAGCATCAACATCATGTACCTAGATACACTGCAGAAGATGAACTTGACGCAGGCAAACCTAAGGCGGACCAACATCATCTTCCACGGCGTAGTTCCTGGTCAGGAGGCTCGGTCCCTTGGGTGCATTACACTTCAGGTTGCCTTTGGCGTTGTTAATAATTACCGTCAAGAGCGCATGACCTTCGAGGTGGTCCCCTTCAAGAGCGTGTACCACGTCATATTCGGCCGCGACATATTCCACAAGTTCATGGCCAAGCCATGCTTCGTCTACAACAAACTAAAGATACCCGGACCAAACAGCATCATCACCGTATCCGGAAGCTTTACCAAGGCAAGGGACTGCGATATCAACGAAGCAGCCGTTGCAGAAGCTGTCCTCTACAGCGAAGAATTCAAGGAGATCTAGAGCAAGGTCGATGACTCAGAGATGCCCGCGTCAAAGAAGCAGATCCCCGACTCCGCTCCTGCGTTCAAGGCCGCCATTGAGACCAAGCCGGTGGAACTTGTGGTAGGCGATGCCTCCAAGGTCACCGCCATTGGGACGAACCTGGATCCCATATAGGAAAGCGCGCTCGTCGAGTTCCCCCCTAAGAATAGGGACATCTTTGCCTGGCAACCTGCCAACATGAAAGGTGTACCTAGGGAACTTGCCGAGCATAGCTTAAACATTGATCCAAAATGCAAACCAGTGAAACAACCTCTACGACGCTTTGGAGATGAGAAGAGATGCGCCATTGTCAAAGAGATAGCTAGGTTACTTAAGGCTAGATTTATCCGAGAAGTCCTTCACACCAAAAAGGGAACAAATGAATTAAGAATGTGCGTTGATTACACCGGCTTGAACAACGCATGTCCCAAAGATCCGTTTTCTTTGCCTTGCATTGACCAAGTCATTGACTCGACGCATTGATCCGTTTTCTCGATGCATACTCGGGATACCATCATATCAAGATGAGGAAGTCGGACCAATTGGCCACTTTGTTCACTACCCCATACGACACGTTTTGCTATGTCACGATGCCCTTTGGGATGAAAAACATAGGTGCTACTTACCAGCGGACAATGCAAACGTTGCCTCCATGACCAAATTGGTCGGAACGTTCACTCTTATGTGGACGATATCGCGGTGATGTCTAAAAATTCAAATGACTTAATCTCCGACGTAAAAGAAACCTTTGATAATCTCCGGAATTACAACATGATGCTCAACCCTAAGAAGTGCGTCTTCGGGGTTCCAGCCGGCAAATTGTTGGGCTTCATCGTTTCCCAACGTGGAATCGAGGTCAACCCGGAGAAAATCAAGCCCATCCTAAACATAAACCGTCCGACATGCCTAAAGGACATTCAACGACTAACAGGTTGTGTTGCAACAGTTAGTCGGTTCGTCAGCCGGCTTGGAGAGAAGGCTCTGCCGCTGTACAAGTTGCTGAAGAACGCGGACAAATTCACGTGGACGGACGAAGAAGACGCAGCATTGAAGCAGCTCAAGGAGACTCTTTCCTCAGCGCCCATACTTGCAGCACCCGAGCCTGGAGAGCCCCGGTTAATTTACATGGCGGCAACCAACCGGGTTATCAGCATCGTCGTCGTGGTAGAGCGGAAGGAACCAGGCTATGAGCACGGAGTTCAACGACCAGTTTACTACGTGAGCGAGGTCTTGACGGAGTCCAAGCAGCGTTACCCGCACTACCAAAACATAGCTTATGGAGTATTCCTTGTTTCTCGAAAGCTGAGGCATTACTTTCAGGAGCACCCAATCACAGTGGTGAGCAAGACTATACTGTCCGACATTATCAATAATAGCGACGCTACAGGAAGGGTCGCGAAGTGGGCCATTAAACTTCCCGCCTTCGTGATCACCTACAAGAGATGCGACGTTATCAAGTCACAAGCCTTGGCGGATTTTGTTGCAGATTGGACGGAGCTGAGAGACGCTACTTCTCGTTGCCAGAATCAGAGTACTGGGTGATGCACTTTGACGGATCAAAGCTGCTCAACGGCTCGGGGGCTGGTGTATTGCTACAGTCACCAACATGAGACAAGCTACACTATGTTCTGCAGATCCAATTCGAGGCTACAATCAACATGGCGGAATATGAAGCACTCATTCACGGACTACGTGTAGCCAAGGATATTGGCATCAAGAGCATAGTTTGCTGTGGAGATTCTGACTTGGTTGCCCAGCAGGTCGCTGGCACCTGGAATGCGTGGAACCCTATGACGATGGCATATCGAGACGAAGTGGACGAGATAGCCAAGAGCTTCTTGGGCTACGAAGTCAAGTATGTGCCTAGGGAACAAAACGAGGCGGCTGATCTGCTCTGTAAGCTAGGATCAGGGCGCAAGCGAATTCCGCCAGGATTTTTCCTAGAGCACCTACGCACACCATCCGTTAATGGAGCCGACATCGATAACCCGGATAGAGATGACTCTTTCGTCAACATAGTGACTAAGGTCCCTCCGGCTTGGACAAAACCGTTCATGGAATACCTCAAACACGGAACTTTGCCCGACAACAAAGTCGAAAGACGGCAAATAGTACGACGAGCAAAGGGTTATACTGTTGGAGATATGCCCAAGAGGCAATAATAAAGTGGTTATTATCATATCTTCATACTTATGATAAATGTTTAGATACCATGCTATAATTGTATTAACAGGAAACATTAATACTTGTGTGATTTGTAAACATAAAAGAGTCCCTAGTAAAGCCTCTTGTTAAACTAGCTTGTTGGTTAATATATGATCATGGTTTCCTGATCATGAACATAGAGATGTTTATTAACAACAGGTCACATCATTAGGAGAAGATGTGATGGACATACTCCTATAGTTAAGCGTAGCATAAAGATCAAGTCATTTAATATAGTTCATTTGCTATAAGCTTTCTGATACATAGTAACCTAATTCCTTCGACCATGAGATCATGTTAATCACCATCACCCGGAAGGATGCTTTGATGACTCAAACACCACACTGTAACTGGGTGGCTATAAAGGTGGCATTGAGTGTTTTAAAAGTATGGGTTGAGGCACATGGATCAAGAGTGGGATTGGTCCATCCATATGATGGATAGATATACTCTGGGCCCTCTCGGTGGAATGTCACCAATTATCTTACAAGCATGTGACTGGCTCACAAGGGATCACATATCACGGGAACGAGAAAAGAGTACTATCAGTAACGAGTTTGAACTAGGTATGCAGAGATACCGACGATCAAAACCTCGGATAAGTAAACTATCGTGAGACAAAGGTAAATGGGTATCGTATGTAAGTGGTTCATTCGATCGCAAAGTAATCATAGAAATATGTGGGAGCCATATGAATTTCCAGATTCTCTATTGGGTATTGATTGGAGAAGTGTCTCGATCATGTCCGCATAATTCACGAACCGTAGGGAGACACACTTAAGATTCGATGTTGTTGAGTAGTTATGGAATGATGAGTAAGAGACTGAATGTTGTTCGGGAGTCTCGGATGGGATCCGAGATATCACGAGGAGATCCGGAATGGTCCGTAGAATAAGATTCATATAAGGAAAGTCCTGTTTCGGGGTTGGAGAATGGTTTCCGGTGTTTTCATCGGGAATGTTCTAGAAGGTTCCGGAATGTCCGGCACTCCGAAGGGGAAGGGTACATGAATGTGTTATATCAAGTTGGTGATTGCATCATGTACTAAGTGTCATCGCTGAACAAAATAGAGGGTTTAATCAAATCCTTGTTTGAAAAGTCAAACGCCAATTGGAAAGTCAAACGGCTAATTTTGGGAAGTGGAGAGGGGGTGGAAACCGAGTTGGGGAGGAGTCCCTCCTCCACCGCCGACCCACTTAGGATCCGAGTTGGGGAGGTATTCCCCTCCCCTTGGCCGGCGCCTCCCACCTATAAGAGGAGGGGCAGAGCTCCCCTCCTAGTACACAAGATCCCCACCTCTAAACCCTAGCAGCCGCCGCCGCCCCCAGGGTTTCTCTCCTAGCCGCCGACTTGGGCACCTCCAAGCCCTAGTCGCCGCCCTA